>JAZBGY010000659.1:0-12776 GCA_037414755.1 Lydus trimaculatus | reverse complement strand
GATAGAGATGGGAGATTGTGAAATTCCCCCAAAACAGTACTGCCAATTATTTGGTTGTAAAACAAAAAAAAAATGCCGGTAAAACCAAAATTTTCCCCAAATTATAATTATATTTAACGAAAATAAATGAAAACTTACCCGTAATTAGAGTAAATTCCTGTAATTTCCGGTAAATTCCCTGTTTTTTTTCTTCGTCTTTTTAACCAACAAAAACTTGTTTAAAAACAAAACAATTTTCCGTCATTTAACCATAGCCAACTATTTGAAAATATTTCCAATATTTGTATAACAATAATAAAAACAAAAGAAGTAATCATATTCTAGGTATATATCGAAAAATCACACTTATATATACTGTGATGTGGAAGAGGGTGGTTATATACTTGGTATATAAGGAGGATGTGTGAGTTGAACGGGGGTGGCTGTGGAATTTCGCGCGATTTTCACCTTTATCAACACTAAAACACTTTACATAACCTCAACTATCAATTTTATCAATTTTTATCAAATCCTATATTTTATACAAAATGGACATACTGTATATACAGATATGTATGTAATGTATATACTACATAAACACACACAGGCGCGTTTATATACAAATTTTTATTTGTTTATTATTTTCGTTAATATTAATTTATTGGTAAATAAATAAACAAATTTATTAATAATTTAATTTAATTTAATTTAATTTAAATAAATATAAACAATTAAATATAATTTGAAAAAAAAAACAATCTCGAATCGGCGACAATTGAACATACACCAGAGCACACTACGATCTCACTCGATAGACTGATGCGTTTTACTTTTGTACACAGCTGGCTGTGTATACACACACACACATACACACACAAATAAATACAAGAAGAAAGAGAGAGAGCCGGCTATTATATACAAACAATATATAACCTTATATACATCTGTATATACATATATAACGATCTACAAAAAAAAGAGAGGTTATGTATTTATTTGCCTCCCCTTATATACTATAACAGTCAGTCAAGTATATAAAGACTGTTTCTACCGACTTCTATCACCATCTCTTTCTATTATTAAAAATCATATATTGCGCTATCTCTTTTATGTTTATATATTTGTTGTATACATGTGTATATAGAAAGATTGTGTGTTGGTGTGTGTGTGTGTGGATGTGAGAGCGGTTCGTAAGGACGGCTTTTGTAAAATAACGAGAACAGGCACACCAACACATAGACAACAAAAAAAAACATTACGGCTATTGCTAAATTTTACCCAACAATATTTATTTATTTATCGAAAACAATCAAGTCAACTATGAATTATAAATGATGTCATTAGACAACATAACCTAATAGTAATGACGTCATTCATATAATAACCAATCAGAATTTATAGGTTTTTATTGTATATAGCCAACTAGATTTTTTTAATTAATTCGTTTTTTTAATAAACAGAGAGAGAGAGACGGATTGAATAAATTTTAGATAAAGATAGATATATGTAATAGATGTCTATAAAATGAATTATTTATGAACGGATAGATGGATGGAAGAAAGAAAGAAAAAAAAAACAAGACTGTAGACGATATTTGCATACGAAACGAGAGTATGTCATGTAACAACTATTTTCTAATATTTTCCCAATAATAATAATAATAATAATTAAACAAATTCATAGCATATTTGATTCTAATTCATTCATTTGTTTTTGTAAAAAAAAAAAACATAAACATCATAGTAGGCTTTGAAATCAACCTAAAACAATCAAGAGTTTATAGAAAGAGATAACAATATAAACAAGCCGATTTTGAAGATGTGTGTTAGATAGAGATGTCATTATTATGAATTATATCTACCATCTCATTCTAATTCAATATTAAACATAAATAATAACTATAAGATAGAAAAGGATAGAATTTTTTATAAATTTTTTTTTTAATAATAAGTAAGAGTGAGATAGTTGGATAGGAATGAAAGGTGCAGACTTCTCGGGTTACTTTTTAAAATTTATACCCGGCCTTCTTTCAATTGGAATAAATGAACGTTTTGAAGGAGAACGAGCATTTTACACACACACACACACAGATCGTGTCGTCGTCGTCGTTGTCGACTATATCTATCCTTGTCTCATTCTATCATTTTATCTTTATCTAATAATGTTAGGTTATAAATTTTTGTGTTAAATTATCGAAATTCTAGCACCAGATTTCAATTGTTTATTTGTCCATCGCCTCCTTTGATCCCGTATCTATGTGGGAGTGAGATAGAGATAATATCGGAAGGGTTACCTTGGCAACAGGTCTATCTATATAAAGATTTTCGAAAAACAAAAAAAAAATCACTTAATTAACATAAAAAATATAGAAGATCCAAGCAGGCGGTGGTTATAATGTTTGAAAAAACAACAAAATAAAGATAGTGTGATAACATCATCATCCATAATTCATCTTTTAATTAATTGTCTGGTTTGTGTCTGTCAAATTGTCGTTGTTTATTTATTAAAAAAAAATAATCTCTCTCTATCTCTCTCTTTCAATCTATCTATTTTTTTTCGGGGGTTTTTTTCCTCACATATTTCGTCAAATGGTTTCTTTAGGGATTTCCGGTCGAAGGTCTCTATATCTATCTTTGTCTAACACAAAACCTAAAACCATCCCTATACCATAATTCTACATATTCCAATCGGAAACAGCTGACATCATTTTTCTATCCATATACATTATATGATCAAGACAAAGATAGAAATAGTTAGATGAAGAGAGGCAACAATAGTTTTGCCCTCTATACACTCATCGCCCTAAGGGCTTTAACAGCCAGGCAAATATAGATAGACACCCTCATATCTACTCACACACACACACACACACACACACACACACACACACACATACATATAGAAAATTACAAGAAAATCGAATCTAAATCTAATCGAATAGATGGCTATGGAAAAAACAAAACAATAACACTTTCAATTGTGACTTGATATTAAAAATTTACTAAAACTCCACATACAGAGAGGGCGAGCGACAAAGAGAGAGAATACCAGCCGTAGATGTGAAAAAAGATAAAAGACAAACAATTGTGTTTTTTTTTTGGTCGATTCAAAACCTACTACGATTAATAATCTACCTGGTTATATACATACAAGTTCCGGCTTATATACTTTAAAAGTATATAAAGCAAATAAGGGTTATTGTAGTAAAAACATAATTGAACCGGTTCCCACTAGGGGGCGTTCTATTATATTCTAAAACTAGTAATTTTTCTTATAACACAGTTGGTAATAGTTGAAACAAAAATTGCAAATATCGATTATTATTATTATTATTATTATTATTATTATTATTGGGGGTTGTTTCGATATTAAGGGTGTAATTAACCCAGATTTGCATACGAATCAACAGTTGGTTGTCCGAAATAAAAGAAACAAAAAATTGTTCAACAATCTTGTAGAATGGGGTGAATTTTACCACAATTACACAGTGGCGGATTTAGCCGTTTTGTGGCCCCAAACTAAGTAATTTTGGAGTACTTAAGCTAAAGAAACTTTAATTCCAAATTTTGTTGTATTTTCTAGCACTTTTGTTAGCACTATAGTGCTACGGGTAGCGTTGTAAGCGTCGTGATAAATCCGCCCCTGTTACTTACATTAAAGAAGACGAAGGGGTGGGGTGGATTTATTGCCAACAATCTCCACTCTCTGTGAAATTATCTATCTTTGTTTTGTTTTTTTTTATTAAAAAAAAATAACTATAAAATAATAAAAAAATGTACACTGTATATAACAGGATTATGTAAATGTTATATAAAAAAAGTATATAATTATATAGGATTGTATATAAGCCAAGAACCCACCTTGTAAATACATAAATAATCACAGGACACACTCAGACGGCTATATATAGAACAAAAACATACAATTGACAATGTTTACACCTGACACAAAACGATTTATTGTTAAATTATGCTAATATCTATCAATATTATTATTATTATTTGTAGTAATTTAATGTAAAATTATTAATTTATTAGAAAATTACAACAATTACCATAGAAAAACAATAAAATTCCTACAATTTGATTGGTTAAAACAATCCGTAGGTATGGTGTAAACATTGTAATCGCATATAAGCATGTAACCCCTAGCATTTTATCTCGTTAACGATGCCAATTTATTTTCCACAATAAAACAATCTACACGTCAATCTATAGGTATACAAAAAGAGATGGCTATATATAGAATAACGTATAGATTAGACAAAGATAATTGTTGGAAAAACAAGTGGAATCAATGGATTGTTGATGTTTAGAAAAAAAAAATTCATACATTTTCTCTATCACATAGAATTTTTCCAATACGTCATCATCAATGTTCAATTATATTGGAAACGATTATTTTTAAATGTGTGCCTGTAAGTATGTGTGAATATAAACGAGTCAAGTGAGCTGTGACATGATAAAATCCCTCTCTTATCTTGTTATAAGACCGGAATTTCCATAGACTACTATGATTATTGTTAGGAAAAAGAAAAAAATTAGGGTAGTAGGCGGTCATCTTTTATTTATTAATTTTTTTTGAATTGTAAACTCAAGTAGGCTTTGGAATATAGTAATTTTCATTTATTTACCGAAATTAAGTTGGTGATACTGTTGTCTATGTCGTAATAATTGGCGGTTATTTACGAAATTAACCAATAATAATACGTACAGACAATCAGGTGACAACTGTCAATTATTATTTTAAATGGCGGATATTTTAATTAATTATTAAATTTTAATTGATGTAAAAATGGCACCTTTCTATTTGTATAATCATTAGAAACAAGTTGGCATTGAAAGTAATATAGATAGTAGTAGTATATTAAATCATGCATGCTGTGATAAATATGCATTTTTTATAACATAATCAAAGTAGGCGTTAATTTGACAATTAGAGGTTATATACACCTAACCTATATGACAATATTTTGACAATTATGAATCAATCAACGACTTACTTTTTTTTCGAATTTAAATGACCCGATACATAAGTGGGATAAAGATGGTTGTATATAGAAAATAAGAAAGTTTGTCTTATAGTGTTGCGTGATTGCATCGTTTCACGTGTAATTTATTAAAATGTCACGAAAATATTTCCTTTACAACATCAACTATACACTCATATAGGTTGTCTTTATTCAACATTCAGTGGGTTTTTATTGCATTTATCTTTGTCTAACGTTTATTATATTCGCCCCCAATACTGTGCTAGAGTATAAATAAAACGTTATAGTATACCAATGCCGCTGATTCCATTTCATTATGGTATAATTTAATGGTCGTTAATACCATGTAGATATTGATTACGTTATACCTAATTAGGTATATCTATCTACATATACACCTTTCCGGTATTAATTAGATTTACCGTAAAAGTATCTTTTATTAATTATTAAAAATAATTACGATGACCCGTTATTTCACTCAATAATATTAAAAAAGATAAATAAATAATCTTAATGTACGCCTACACTAGAATCGTGGCGTTTTGTCGTATGTTACGTTTAGGTTAAATGCGCAGAGTATTCTTCTATCAAATCGAATGCATTTAAAAAGTGTAATTGTCAGATAGGGCCGGCGTTAGCGGTTATGCACCGCACAAGTACACTAGAGGTCTTTCTGGAAGAAAAATACACAGTTTGAGAACTAAGTCACCGTAGAGACATGTCCACATCATCAACTCGTGCGCCGTGGATAGTCAGATCTAACGATATTATTGGCTAACCGAACATTGGCAAAAATGGGGCATGTTATCAGCCTGTGTATTTTTGATCCAGAAAGACCTCTATTTCATCATTGACGCCAACTTTGTTTTTAAATAGTCAAGTGTTTCATATCAGTGCTTACAATTAGATAAGGCCGCCATTGGAGCAAGATCAAATCAATCTTGAGGGCGCTCAAACTTGCTAAAACGGTCCTGATTTTCCGAGAACACAAATTCGTTATAATTAGAAGCGATTTTTGATTTCTCTACTATAGGCGCTGAAAGTCAGGATTGCCAAAAAACGAGACTGAGACCTGGTACAGTTCTTCAACGGGCCCTAAAAAATGACGTTTCATTGTAAGTAATTACAATGCCGTCGGTGCATGGGCCCTCATAACCTTACGGGTCCTGGTAATTTGTACCTACCATGATAGCCCCCCTGTTGTCGATCTTGACTGTATACCTATAGGCTTTCTAATGAACTTAAAATCTTATTAAAGACAGTATTGTCTTACATTGCCGTATCTGTTACCTACAAAATGGAAGTCGTGTATTTTTCCGATTTCTCAAGGTCATTTGTTGAAACCATAACGTTGAAAATCGAACAACAATTAGGTTAAGCCAGCCACCATTTTAATTCTATAATAACAAAACGTTAAATTTCATTTAAAGGTAAAGCCGCATTCCCATTATACCGCTCACATGGAACCACATTTACAATAAGTTGTCGTTTGTTGTCTGTCAAAACGTGCACACTAAGCGCGCCGGCACCAAGGATTGCTGTCAATTCGTTTCGCTATCTATATAGGACTATTCGATCTTATGGTAACTCATTATGCAGTGGATGACGTCACTGGTTGGTATGAAAAATGAAAAATCTAGTATACTAGCCAGCGCGTGACGTCACAAATCTGAAGTATTAGTCGAGCAGTGTTAGAGAAGCGGGTTGATAGTTGCGCCAAGACGACCGCTACGAGTCGCAAAGCTGCGCACAACACTTGTGTTGAGCGGAATAATGAGAATGCGCCTTAACACAACTATACCTCATTCACGTTACCTAAAAAGTACGGATAATAGGTACGTGATTATGCGTTTTTCGAATTATTATGTGACTAAACTTTTCAGTAAAAGTGAATAAACTGTAGTTTTTATGTTTTGTATTGGATGCGAATTGTATATCAGTATACGGTTATGATTCAATACACGATAAAAGGAAATGCATCAAAGGCAAAAACTTCCATTGACACGGTACAATTTTAATTTAACACGGTTAAAATAATGTAAAAAAAAGCACAATTCATTTTTTTGTTTAGATACAAATAAACAATGTCAGTGAATAATAAAAACTTGTCATTTATCTTCCGGAAAAGATTGTTGTTACAAGGCAAAATTACAAAGTTTACGAAGCCCAAAAAAAAACGAGCCATTCTTACAATTAAAATAAAATGTACCTATTATTCAATGAAAAAGTGCACTTTTTTTACACTTGTCACGTTCTCACAAATTGCTTACGATTGAAAGAAACCGTGCGTGCATGCGTTTTTCTAAATTATTCTCTAGTTGAGTATTGGTTCATAATTTTGATGTTCTCAATGCGATATTTTATTGCTATACACTTATCCATGAATCATTGAACCAGAAACTGGGCAATATTTGCGTGTAGCTAGCGTACCCTAGCAAATAACTCGAAGGTAAGAATCGTTTTCTGGGCTTGTTTCTTGCGTTATCAATATGTTGTAGTCAATAGTAAAACTTGAAATTTCCTCCATTCGCTTCTTATATTTCACCTACTTTCATCCTTGGAATATTTTACCACTTTTTGTGCTAGCGCTAGCTTACTATTGAATAAGCCGCAGGAAGGCAGTCAAGTTTTCAAGTGCAACAACACAAGTGTAGGTACGCGTATCACGACTAATTCTATATGCGGAAATTAGTGGTTCAAATTTTTGGTAAGTTTAGCCACGCTTGTAGTCACGTGTAGTATCAGAAAAACGCGTCCGATTGACGCACGCAACAGGTCGCGCCACTCATTATTGTAAAAATGCCATCGATAGACTATCGACGTTTTTACGCAAAATTTGTCGAACGATATTGTCCGAACTGATCCGAATGACGAACGAGGAAACAAAATTGACGATGCATGGATATAGCGAATGCGCGGTGTGAACGCGTCGATAGTCTGTAGCAGGCATTAGAAAAAGATTTAAACAAAGCTTTTATATCATGTTGTCTGTGTCCGTGTTAGAGGAGCTTTTTTTATTACTGCATAGTCAGTAAAATACTCGTCAACAAGCAGTAGACTCTTTAATGTAAAGCTATGAGCAAGGGTTATGCCATCTAATACCTATTGAAAATCAGTGAACAATATTTGAAGGTCATTGCCAATTAGGTATTGAGGCGTGGAGTGAGCGGCAATACTAGAGGTCTTTCTGGAACAAAAATACACAGGTTGAGAACAACGAGGTCACCGTGGAGACACGCCCACATCATCAACTCATGCGACGTGTATAGTCAGATATAACAACGTGTGAACTCTTTTGACTATTGTGAAATCCCCTCCGACTAGCCGGACATCGGCAAAAGTCGTGCATGTTACCACCCTGTGTATTTTTGATCCAGAAATACCTCTAATCACCAAATTATGACCCTAGCTCATTTCTTATCATCTTTAATGCGTTAGTGGAAAGGTGCACGTGAACATTGAGTAGTGGCGGACTTACACACAGCTAGTAGAGGTTAAGTAGAACTAGATACGGCCATAGCCGCCAATAGTAAAACTGTGCCTCATGGGTCGCGATGCAGATCTTTCACGAGCCACCAAATTTACATTATAACTACAACGATGTCGGAGCCTATTTCTGGTCCCTGAATACCCCGCGTCCCGGTAATTTGTACCGTTCATTATACAAAAGATATACCTTTATTCATTAAATCCGTAGTTTCAGGTTCACCATCCCTTGTTAAAACTCTGGCTTCCCTTAAATCAGCCTTATGTTCAGTGTACATAAGACTCATTTTTAACAAAAAAGAACTTAAATGTGTGACGAATTGAAATGGGTCTTATGTTTAATGAACTTTAGGCCATTGCTATTTCAAGCAATCAATCCATCTACACGTAGTGACACATACTGTACCAAGTTTATGACATAGTCGGCAACACTCGCTCTATATCCGGTTGCTGAAAACTTCTGTAAAATGTAAAAATCGTCTCGGCGAGAGTATAGATAGCAGTTATTGATTACGACGAGCGTTATCGGAGGACTGGGAACAACAAGTGTGTAGACGATAACTTATGTGGCGCCTTATTAGTTCACCCTTCTATCGCGACCACATGACCGTACGGCAAGTGGTACTCTAGCCATCATTACAAACGCTAGAAGAACTGACAATTAGAGGTAATTGATAAAATTTCACAAGACAATTTATGGAAAAACAAAACCAACAGAAGAGGTAGTGCTAGGCACGGCCATCGACCCACTGCGCGAAGCAATGTTGCATTGTAATACCGCATGGGTCTAGATTACGGAGGGGTTCTAATGGGTAAATCCCCGCGGATACCTTTTAAAGATTCTCCTTCAACTGAAAAAAAGAAAGAAAATAAAATTGAACTGATCTGTGTTCGGTCATACAATCAACAACTAGATTACCATCGCTATAACCTCACGGTGTCACAACGAAAACTTAGATGGTTCATTGGAGCAGAAATCTCAACTGTCACTATATGCATCATAACCGCAATATGGAGTACTGTAGGTATCTATAGTTAAAGTCGTCTTAGAAGATTTTTTTGGCGCGGGTTGTGAACTAGGTTCGACAAATCTCGCTTACTATCGGAAAAACTCTACAGTGGCGGCACAAAGAGCATTTACTTTGTAACATATGTAATATAGAAGCTTTCTTAATACAGAACGCCATTGCAATCTCAAAATTGTTGTCTGGTGTTTACTTGCACGTGCTTCTTTCTACCCCCACTTACCAAGAGTCCACTGCGCAACTATCCAGAAAGATCTTCTAACATGACTTTAGCTATACCTCTGTACCATTTAGAGTTGATTTATCTCATACGGTTACTCTGAAAGTTGTTTTAGGATGAAATTTTGCGTTTGGGCTGCTTAGGTACATTTATAAGATTTTGTAAAAGAGCCACTGGTTCTGGTATGTTTTGTATAATTTTTTGTCAGATTGAGGTGTGTGGTGCACTTTTTTCTATTTGAAGCAGCCATTGCTCAAGTTATCTACAAATACGAAATGCGCATAGGCGCCATCTTTTGACAACTTACACTAATACTTTATCGAATCCATACTTATACAACGGATAATTTGTGGAATGATCGTTTTCGTAAATAGAGAATAGAGACTTTATCGATTCTATAACTTTATACAATCAATAACTATCGAATGGATAAGAATACGATCTAGCTATGAGTGCTTTCTCTATGTTCAAGTAACACAAACAACCGTATGGTGCGCATTATTTATGGTTTGTTGGTTGTTTATGAATAATTGCGGGAAACAAAAGACACGCGTCAAATAGAGACAGTACACGTGTAGACGGGTGTTTATATTTAAACTACATTTTTCCCTTTCCACCGTGTCTGAATAACAATAATTTACCGAATAAAATATTTATGGATTACAGGACATTAATAAATAGAGAACGGATGTTGTCGTACCTATGGTATATGGTGGACGCGACGCGCATTATTAGGAACCGATTGGCGTAATCCGGCGTTATTGCTTGCGTTTTTGTAGAATTTACACTAGTTAGAAGTAACGCATGCGCCGAACAACAGTAACATAGTAAAGTCACGGTGTAGCAAAAAATACACAGCCTGACGGAGTACCTTCGCACTCGATTGCCGTTAACGTAATTAGCACCGTTAGCAGATACACGCTTAGATTTATGCTGAACGTGGATTGGGTTGTAAAAGGGTATACTTAGGCCATCACTGCATGAAATAGATAAAGCCTCAGGATGTGGTCTAATCGCGCGTATTTCGTATACCTATCCAGCACTACACTTCAAAGAATGTTTCATGATTCGGACAGAAATGATTGATTTCGTGTGCCCACTATTAGGCTGTGTGTACCTTCTACATAATACCGATGTTTAGCGGCTATTGCAGTATGAATTTTGCCCACCTGGCATAATAAATGTCTAAATACTACTGAAATATGGAGTCGCGTAAATGTCTATTCGTCAGTCTGTATTCGCCCTAATTAGTGTTATTTAAGACCAGTTTTCGTCTACCTGTATTACACTAATGAAGTTGATAACATGTGACTTGTATCTCCAGTAAACCGGCTTTAAAAAGCCATCTGATGCACAAGCGTAAATCGTATATTTTACACTGAAAAGGAGATGTTGCGTCTTTAATTCCATTGTGAGATTTAAGACATAAAGTCCACGAATTTTATTTAAGTAAAGCGAAATGGTCGCGTTAGAGAGGTGAAATTGTCATAAAAATCACACAAATGGAAAATTTACAACCATTGATTTGGTAAACAATTGATTTTCGCGCGCCAAAATCAGTCGCCATATCACCTTCCCCCCTCCCCACCTAACATAAAAACTGTCAATGTTGTAATAATTGAAAAATAAATTTTGCTCCTACTTAGCGACATCTATTGGATAAGAAATTCGAAACCCTTAAAGTTTCCCCTATCATAGATACATTGTATGTACATATACTACCCTCATCCCTTTGAATTATCGACAACAAGAAGAAGACCTATAAAATCAACGTATAGTGATAAAGCAGAAAAACAAAAAAAAAAATGTCATTTTCGATAAATCCTCCAACAGTTTTGGATAAAACCGGAAACGGAAGTAGTTTTTGAATTTTTCCAAAAATTCCACATAAAATCAAGTAAACATTGAAATTAAGATTGAAACGAATAGACGGCTATGGAAACAGATGAAATACCAACCATAAAAAAAAATATGTAAAAACAAATGATGGTTAATTAAAATTTATGGAAATACCGACAAAATGACGCCACACACACACAGCCTACTACTGCATTTACAAACATAATATTTTAGTGATAATGTGCCGGCTATGTACGGACACAGTATAAAATTCCAATCGACCATATCAATTATTCAACATCATACTAGAAAATATCATTTAATCCACACAAAAAAAAAAACAACACCATTATCATTATTGTTATCACAATCAAATAATAATTTTGGATAATTGTTTTTATAAATTAAAAACAAAAGAATTACAACAATCAACAATCAAGTTAGTCGGATAATAAAACAAATGAATTCTTCTATAAATAGCATGAAAACAATTGAAATATATGATGACGTACATAATATTGTTATCATAGTCGATTTTAATTAGTTGAAAGAACAATAAAATTTTGTATTATAAACAATAATTAATATGGTCAACTGTATGAACAACTGACGATCGATACGATAAGAGTTGTTGTAACGCATGCGCATATCAATACTGACAGGGTCACAGCAGGCCATACAACAACAATCCAACGCCGGCCGACTTTGATGTTGTTGTTTTGTTATTGTTGTTTTTCGCCAACTGATGTTTGATTGATTATTGTAAATTTTCACATGCTTATAGAGGGATGGTTTATCGTAATGATAAAATGAGAAAGGGTGGAAAATAACAGAAAAAAAAAGCAATTATCTTAAGGGTGGTGGTGGTATTTAGATTTTCTTCTCTCTAACCCTATAATGTATGAGCGCCTGATTTCACTACTTCTAAATTTTTTCTTTTCTCAATTATATCAGGGGGTAAAAGAGGGTTGTAGGGTTGAAAAATTATTAATTACAATATAATAGGGTAGAAATCATTAATTTACGGTTAAATAATATTAAACTTTTTTTTTATATTAGAAAATTCCGATAATTGTTCAATAATGGCATCAAGGGTGGCTGTGTGATTGTACACCGAAACAATTGCATACACACATACAGTGATTCGCAACTGTTTCAATAGGTTGTTGGGAAGGGCTGTTTTGTTGTTATTGTATTAGGTCGGCCATTTTATTGTTTGTATACATTAATACATGTG
>JAZBGY010000658.1:33157-46577 GCA_037414755.1 Lydus trimaculatus | reverse complement strand
AAAAAAAAATATGTATCCTTTATTTTTTGATGCTCTACCTGTATGCAAAGTTTTATCAAAATCGGAGAGGGACAGTTGTGTCCCTTTCCTTGTAAGTTTTCTTTTATATACCAATGGTAAATGTAGTTACTGAACTAAAACAGTTGGTGTTAAGAAAATAAATCAAGGAGCTGTTTTTTTTTATAAGAAAGAATGCGATATTATTGAAGTAGTAGCAGTATTTGTTTATTTTAAATGAAAAAAAAAGAAATTAAAGAGGTTCAAAGAGTAGAAAATTGTTGGCATTTTGTGCCAGATCGTTTGTCCTTCAATAATGCAATATTTTTCAAAAGTTGACATCAATTTCTTCTATTTTTGTATTAGCTATGAAGGTTCTTTTTTTGACACACAAATAATAATACCTGGGCACCAATCTAGTGAACTTTTTTTTTGCCCATACAAATAGGAGCAAATAATGGAAAATCTTCTATGTGTAGGTATCTATTAATAAACAAGAAATTACAGAAAGTATCATTAATTTTAAAGTCTGGGCTGTTAGGCAACGTTCTAGAGTAGAAATTTCCATAGTGGACATTGGAAGTATCTAAATGTGCGGTAGTAGCCCTCTGTGAGCAATTGGGGGCGTTGAATGAATTCTTTGTAATGTAATCCATCAATAAATGTAGATTTCCACGTGCGGAGGGATGGAGTCATTTTTTTCTATACAGGGTTGGTGGCTCAAGTGTCGCAGTGATTCGAGATCGAACATTTTGTAGAGAAGGGACAGAAATAAAAGTTTTAAGAACGTATACGGTGACACCTCAGTAGTACCTTCGGGCAGTCAAAAAGGCAGTACTCGTTCTTAAAACTTTTATTTCTGTCCCTTTTCTACACATGCAGATCTCGAATCAGTGCGACCCTTGAGCCACCAACCCTGTATATGAGGCGGTAGGCTAAAAAGTTTGGGAACCTCTTTTCTAGAGTTTGTTCGTTTTTGTTCGTGTTCCATATAAAAATACGCTAGGTACATTTCTTTTTAGTCAAATGACCAAAGCAATAGACCGCCGATCCGTTACGACGATTTACCAGTCGTATGAAATTAATTTTTAGATAACAATCTAAAAAAAAAAGGTAGTTTTCCTATATAATCCCTGAAAAAGAAACATTTCATTGTGTTTAAGAGGTGATAGTCCACTAATTGTAAGATTCATTGGAGACCTCTAAGTAGCGCAAGTGCAAGGGTGCAAGTGTTCGAGGAGTCTTTGCTAGGTGGAAATTTAGGAGGTACCACATTCTGTCTCTTGTCACAATAGATTTTTTGTTGCTCTTCTAAGAAGTAAGGTGACTTTACAGCACTTCATAGAAGCTATTTGCTATGGCAAAATTAAATAGAAAAAACCCCATTTGTGTTTATACTTAAGTCACAACTATAGTTGTTTCAATACAACTTATACATTCTGACGTGTGGTAAGGGGGAATAGGATGGATAACGTACTTGTGGACGCAGTGATGAAATGAGATGGAAATATGTATAGGCTCCATCTCACGAATGTTTATATCGAGTAAAAAAACAGTACAAGGGTCGATTACATTCGAGCTACTTTGGTCGCTGGTCCTTGAGGTGAGGCGCGTGCGCACATATTGCGAATCGTCTACCTAGTGACTACAATTTCCAAGTCGCTACCAATTTTACGGTGGATCTGACGGAAAATCGTCAAGTAGCAACTCTGCTCATGTGTTGCAAATAATGTAGAAACTATAGCAACACAGCGACTAAAATCGCTACAAAATGTTGCCCACAGCGAATTTGGTCGTAGCGTCCAAAGTCGCCAGCGTCTAGCGACAAAAGTAGACCAGTCGACTACTAAATTCAGAGTCCCCAAGCGTCTAGCGACTAGTCGCTCAATGCTATCGACCCTTATAGACCCTTTTGAAATTTTCTTAAATCCGACACTGCCGTTATTTGTAGACTTTTAGACGACTGGAGGTCTAGTTAGGGATTTTATGAGTTATCAAAACAAATTACTCGTTTTTTTTTATCAAAAGTTCACCTATCTAACCATTTCAAATTTTTTTTTTTTTTTATGTTATTTTTATGAGACGTAGCCCACCTAGAAACAAACATATCGGATAGAAATAGTTGACCAATTGATCATTAGATAAAAAGAAAACAAAGGTTACATAGACCTATGACTTTAGCAAAAGCCAAAAGAAAGGTGTTAATAAAAAAAGTCGTTTTAGAGAGTTATTGAATTCTGTGGAATATTATCCGATCTTCTGTCTCACTTGTTTGGAAAAACTAAAGATGTTTGTTGTCCAGTGTATTTACTTCTTTTGCACATTTTTCTGTACATTTTACTTTAACTTCCAGCAAAAGCCGGAAGGATGTGCGGTCTTTTTTTTGTTCAATTTTGTAACTTTTTTTTGTTACAGTTGTTTGATGTTGTGATAAAACGTTTGTTGATTTAAAACAAAAACAGAAAAAAAATATAAATAATTTCCGGAATAGTGAGGTAATCAATAATAGGTTTGTCTATTGATCTATTCTATCTGTTATCTATATTTGCATTTTTTTTTTTTGTTGCTTAATTGAAATCTAGAGGTTGCTATAGTAACAAACGTTTTAATTGAAACCTTAACAAACCGTTGTCTTTTTAATGATTGTTGATTTTTCTCGAAAAATCTCAAGGAAAGGTCAAAAATACAAGAAGTAATAACATTTCCGGGATTTAATGGTGAAGTTGAAATTTCATCATTATACACAGGATAACATATTCGATTCAACGGACATTCCGTAGATTCTACAATATTTTTTTGATTTATGGAAAAGTAGCACATTAAAAAAATTTATCAACAAATCTATAAATAAAATATATAGAGAGACTTTCCTTTTAATAAAACAAAATGTTTGATTGATTTGAAAAGTGTCTTTTATAGGAAATTAGAATTCTATAAAGAAGAAAGTTGGTGAAAAGTAAAAAAATTGACTTTCACATGATTCTATTCGATTGGTTGTTGTTGTTGTTGTTGATGTTGTTCTTATTATTTTAGTAACAGATAGGAATAAACGTTGTTTTTCAAAAATTTCTTAGATTATTTCTAAAATAACAACAATAATAATAATAACAACAATACAAAAATGGAAACAATTATCATATAACAGTTTACATAATCCAACCTTGATATTAATAGAAAGCACAATAAATAGTGAATTTAAAATAGTATTGGAAAGTTAGAATTGGAATTATATATTTCTATTGTTGTTTTTGTTATTATTTAAACGACCTTGTTATTTATTATTATTATTATTATTATCAAATTTTCTTTGATAATACAAATGACGTATAATTCTTTTGTTTAAATTTATTATTACTTTTTTAACATTCCATAAATTTCATCTTAATTGAGCACAATATCGGTTATTCTTATCATGAGATTTTTTCATTATTATTTGTTGAACCGGTATTTTGTTGTTGTTTTTGTTTATTAATAAATAAAGGAGTCAAAGAAGCCATTTCTCAGCTTATTAGTTCTAATAGTTAGACGATATAATAGAAGAAGAAGACGTTGTTTTGTATACTCAAAGCTTCCATTATAAGTCTTCCATATTGTAAACTAATTAGGGAAAACACACAATTGTTCAAAGAATTTTATTGCATTTTTCTTTTCTATCCCTTCTGCTATACCTCCATTTTTATTATTGATCGTCTTATTATGGAAAAAATGTGGGAATTTCATTCCAAAACAAAAACCGTTATAAAACTAAAATAATTCATGTGTAGATCTCTTGGTTATTATAATCTGGTATTGTTGACTTTACCGATTATAATTTTGAAAAGAAAAAGAATCTGTATTTAATTATTGAAGGAAACAGTGACAAGTTTATTTTTATCAAATTATGTTATTTATGGTAATAAAAACATCTGCATATATACCTCTACTATCTATACAGGTTCAGACATTTCATCTAGGAACATAGGATAGACTTGTGAATGGGTAATTTACTAAGTTTCTACCATCTATCTTTTTTCAATCTAGACGAACGTCATAAGCCTGTCTCGATTCTTGTAGTTTCTTCTATGTTCCTAGATGAATTGTATCAACCTGTATATGGATACTACTGTAATGAATGTACCGTAATAATGTTGTCTATCTTGCACATGTTATCACAATGACATATATTTTGTCTAATCAACAAATTTCTAAGGAGACAACATACATATAAGAAATCTTTTAATTGATCAATTAAAATAGAATGTTTTAATTACAATTAATTATTATTTAAACAAGTATTTTTATAACAATAACAAATAATAAAAGCCAAATGTGGTGTATGATTAATAAAATAGAACAAATATTTAAAATATGAATAAGTGTGGTTGTAGACCGACCTACCTTTTTGTTATTTATACTTTATTGATTTTGATTTGAGCAACTTGACTTTCATATAATAAAAGTACTGCTATAAAATTCCGGGAGTCAAGTTGGAATAGACGTAGTATATTTAGAATATATAGATTTCTTATTTTTGCTAAAAATTGATGAAAACAGAGGGGAAATTATACAATTTACCGTTATATTATTTAACAAAAACTATATCTAATTAATTGGTTATCGTAGTGTTTTCCAAAATATTGTATGGTTTTTTTTTTAATAAAATCTGGTTTCAATTTAATTAAAATCAAAGTGATTTGTTGATCTGTGGTGAGAAGAAGGTTGTAGAAAATTTTTATAGAAAAAAAAAACCTGCCGTTAGATAGTGACAAGAAATAGTTTGGGAAATACTATTGTAAGATTCCATATAATTTACACGTTCTTCTCCTATTTTTTCTTTAATTGATTCTTATTAACTGTAGAAAAAATCCACCATTGTACTCCAACTTTCTGATTCTTTACCGTTCGATTATTCTCCTCGTGTGTGTATTTTTTCTCAACCAACTTGACTTGATCATTTTCTAAAATATTATAAAGTATTGACAATAGTTGAGGCATAAACACAATATTCGTTGTTGAAACAGTTTTAAGCTCTGATATTTAGCATCTATGGTGCTAAATATTCGTCTTTATGTTTCCAAAATAATTATGCGGCATTGGTGTGTGTGAGAGAGCAAACGAATAATCGTTCAAAGATTCTAATGCAACGGTCAAATCTGCGTCTATATCGACGATAAATACTAAAACTGAAGGTGTCAGTAGTTCTCAGAGTCTGTTCCGTGGAATCCTGGGATTTTCCAAAATAATTTTGGGGTTTCGCGGGACTGGTACCTTAATATTAGCAAAATAATTTACAGTCATTTTATGAAATATATATGTGAAATATTGCATGAAGTTTCCGCCGAAAAGTTTGTCAACCACTGCGTTTGCCATTTTGGCCATATAATTCCGCACTTTCGTTGAGGACAAACGTGTCTCTTATTGGCTTTCCTTTTACGTCCATATTTTTGAATAGTTATGCTATCGAAAAACGGTATAATCATAATTTTGATTTTAGACAACGAATACTACTCGCTTTTCTAGCAGGATAAGGATGGTTCCCAAAGTGTGTTTCGTGAAACTCTGGGGTTTTGTGGAAAAATAACTTTGGGAACCCACTGTATTAGGCGATCTGGCAAAGTAGCAGAATTCTTGTCGATTTCAATGGGCAGATAGGTTCAGATCAAGCGTTACGGTGTCAAATGGAGGCAGATATCTGTAGGAACCTAATGAAATCGACAAATTTCTGCCACTTTACCAGATCGTCTAATATCACTCTAATGCTAATGTAATCGTGACACATGCTTCGTGCAAAGTTAACAGGATAGCTTCAGTACGTTAAACATACGAAGCTTGGACCGTAGCATAACAAAAACTATATCTATGGAAGTGAATTCGACTGACTTCTGGTAGGTACAGATTCAATGAAGTAGCAATAGCAGCCCCGTTTTTGTGTTATAGTTTATAACAAGTTAGACCTACATCGCTAGATTTTTGAATATAATGTTGACAGACATCTTGTGATAAGGAGCCAATTACAATATAGCCATTAATTTCTATGAATTAATTACTTAATTATCGGATATCTGGTATAAACTCTAATTTTCTAATTGTGTAGGTTTAAAGCCGCTTCTCCATTATGCTGGCTTTAAAAGAAGCTGTGCTCTCGATGCACATCGTGGGCACGTTTTGATAGACGGCAAACAATAACTCAAATTTGTAAGGTATAGAAGAGCTTCTTTTTGGCCATTGTAAAGCCTCTTGATTACGTCCAAGTAAGACGGTGGCACTTATTCTTTAATTCTTAGATTTTCTTACAGTTTTTTGCAGTCAAGCAGGCTAGATCAAACTAGATAAACTATACACCTGGATAAGTGTCAAGTTTATGTTTTCTTTAGACTGGCTATTGTTATTTTGACTAATTCTTTGAAATAATGAATGAAATTGCCCCAAAAAATGCGGTCAGAAATATTCTTTAAATAAGTATTAAGTATTTAGGTTAATTTTGAAATAGATAGAAAAACCACAAAAAAACACAAAACATGTTATTGACGACAAAATAGACATCATTCACTAAAAATGATTAATATTTCAAAAATTTTTATAAATTGTTTATTTGTGGTCTATTAACAAAAAAAAAAACAACCCAAAAATATACTCCTACTATTTTTAACGTTTTATTTTCATTTGGTTAATTCTAAATTTTGACTTGTGACTCATTTAGTCGAAATTCTACAATAATTTTCTATTATCCAAAAAATTTGTAGTTTTTTTTTTTTGTAAATTTTTGAACTAAAAGAATGTGTGTATAATCCACTTTTATGTAAATGTAAATGATGGATCAGATTACTGCTGCTGTATAACGGTTCTTTCATCTTTATTTCGTTTTTTTGTTCTTTAAATTACGGGACCTACCATAACTGAAATATTATAATGTATATAGTTGATTTTATAAATTTACAGGTGCCATTAATAACAAATCAGGTTTATATATGCGTAATTAAGGTATTTCAATATCAATTCTCATTGAAAAATTGTTGTGTTATACAAAGAGATTGGCTGTGGGAGAGTGGATGATCTTTAACTGTAAACAAATCGTTTGTTTTTCTTTTAAAATTTAACTTTAGTCTTGTTCATGACATTATTATTATTATTATTATTATTATTATATAGCATTACGAACCTTGTATATTTTTTTCTCCTCTCTAATGTATGTATAAATACCCTACATACATTGGCGTATTGCCCGTTTTTTGCATAATTTCAATCTGAGTCAAAGCAAAATAACACATCGTCCGATAAACGAAATTCTTAAATAAATTGGAATTTGTTCAAATTTTTGTTAATAAAAGGTGTATGATTATTATTCATCATCCTTAATGCTCATTTTTTCTTCTTATTTATCAATGTGTATTTGCCAATTTTATTAGAATTCATTCAATTTATATTCAAACTATTGTTGTGTGTGTGTACGTACGTTTCCTCTGTTTTGTATTGTATTTATATTAAAATAGTAGCAGCTGTTTGCCAATTTTAGGATATTGAGGAGACCCCTACTGTATAATTTCATTTTGTTACACCACAAAGAACATTAATCTTTTTTCTAATTTAATAAATAACATTTTCGAAATGTTCTTATTTTAATAAATTTATTATAACAAATTGTTGTTGTTTGTTGTTTTATTTTATTCATAAAGTGTGAAATAAAATGTTAACAAAACAATTTTCTGGTTAGTTTACTTTTCGCTGATTTAGTCCATAATATATGGAATTTTTAATTTGAATTTAATAGAAAAATAATTATTTCAATTAACGAAGTAGAACCACACACAACTATCTAACAACAACTTGAATTCTTTCTTCCTTATTGAGATTAGAAAAAAAAAGAAAATTGTTTACAAATTCTCTAATTATTATTTCATCACACATAATCATCAATGTTTATATTTTAGTCATCTGTTAGGATGGACAACAATCGATCTATTTATTCGATAAAATAACGCCTACGTTTTATTTAATGTGAACGAGTTATTAAGTCAAGTCAACATTGTAAATAATTAAAAACAGGGCCATATCACGGAGAGGGCTAAATTCCAGTTTATCGATTCTATATACGTATTGGTGGCGTAAAGGCGCGTCTCCATACGAACACATGCTGCCTGTATCATATTTCTCGCGTAGGTAGCAGCGCAAGTCAGCAATTTTGAGTGCTACCCACGTGCTCGAACCAACGCCTGCAATTTGTTCCATGTAAAAGCCGTAGATAAATAAACATCAAAGGAATGTTGTAAGCAATGCGTGTCTCGTGTAGACGTGTTTTATGGTTAGTTAGTTTGTTGCATGGCGAATAATTGTAAAAAAAACCTTATAATTCTTGGTGCTTTGGTTATAATTGAGCACTATATGGAATATAAAACCCTAAAATATAAGAAAATTGCAATGATTAGCTGATTTATGCTGCCAACTACGGGAAACAAAATACACATTGGACACGTACCTAATTAAAACGCGAATTTGCCCAGTGTAGATAATACCCGTAAATAGTGTTGCAAGCGCTGCCTGGCAACATTTGTAGCAAATTGCCGGCTAAATGTGTCCGGTGGAGACGCGCCTTAATGTTAAACTTTTTAGACTCGGCCAATTATTGTAAAAGGCGGCCTTCAAGAATAATCGTAATATTGTAGTTTTGGATTCGCTGGCATAGAGCCCAATTCACCATTGCACACCCTATTCTACAAAGACTTTCAATTGAAAGATAAACACTGTTCTTACATACACAAACACTTAAGCTTCACTTAATTCGAGCTCTCCTCAAATTTATCGGAAATATCCTAAACTGATCGTACTGTCTTTACTCTAAATCAATGATGGCCAACTGACCCATGCAGGCTTTTTAAATGACCCACGCGTTGATTTTTATAAGATTATTGTTTATAGAACCAAAAAAGTAGTTTTTAATCATCCTCCCCTACACCTTTCCAAGTAACGCCACTGGCTTGGTGACCTATGAGTTAGATAATAGTACTAATGAAAATAATCAACAAAATTTTGATCCACTTCACTGCCCTAAATGTATTGCTCAATTTTAAGCGAAACTTAAATACGTGTATAATGAGGGTTCATTGTTGATGGCTAGGCAACCAATTATACATGTTGTTTATACAAATTTGTAATCCGTTTTTTTTTTATCTGCAGACATTTACAGCATGGTGCAACAGTCATTTACGTAAAGCTGGCACAGCAATTGATAATATCGAAGAAGATTTTCGTAATGGTTTAAAATTAATGTTATTATTAGAAGTTATATCTGGTGAAACATTACCAAAACCCGATCGTGGCAAGATGCGTTTCCATAAAATTGCCAATGTAAATAAAGCACTTGATTTTATTGCTAGTAAAGGTGTTAAACTTGTATCAATTGGTGCTGAAGGTAATTAATTCTGTTACGCACACAACCAAACAACAATAATTAGAAAATTAATAATAATTTTTTGTAATTTCTAGAAATCGTTGATGGTAATCTAAAGATGACACTTGGTATGATATGGACGATAATTTTACGTTTTGCTATCCAAGATATATCTGTTGAAGAGATGACAGCAAAAGAAGGTTTATTATTATGGTGTCAACGTAAAACAGCACCATATAAAAATGTGAATGTACAAAATTTTCATTTATCATTCAAAGATGGTTTAGCATTTTGTGCATTAATACATCGTCATCGTCCCGATCTCATTGATTATAGTAAATTATCAAAAGATAATCCATATGAAAATCTTAATACTGCCTTTGATGTTGCTGAGAAATATCTTGATATTCCTAGAATGTTGGATCCTGATGGTAATTATTATTATTATTATTATTATTACTGAATTATTATTATTATTCAAAATGTGAAATAGGGGGATGATAACATTTTTTGTATTTTTCTTTTATTTATTATTCAAACAATAAATTCCAGATTTAATCAACACACCTAAACCTGATGAGCGTGCAATCATGACTTATGTGTCATGTTATTATCACGCTTTCCAAGGGGCTCAACAGGTATTATCGAGTGTACGAAAGTGTTGAAAAATTAACTGAAATAACATTCTATTGTTGTCCGATTGTTTGTGTATTTTTTTTTTATTTTTTACTTAAAAAAATGCTGCTTTTTTGTATTTCTTAACACAAACACACATACAGACTCACATTTTTACTAAGTGAGCCTTGATTATTGAAAAATAAATAATTTTTTTCTTTTTGTGAACTATTAAAATCCTCTAATGAGTTGTTTGTTAACTTGTTTGCATGCTGCAGATTTGCAGAATACCGCTATGCCGGACGAAAGAGCAGTGATGACTTATGTGTCATCATATTACCACTGTTTCTCTGGTGCACAAAAGGTGATTTTTTTTTTGTTTTGTTTGTTTTTATTAATCATTAATGATAGCTTTTTTAATTGTAATTTGAAAAAAAAAAAGCTCAATTTGTGTAAAGATAATATAAAAATTGAATATTTCAGGCTGAAACTGCTGCCAATCGAATTTGTAAAGTATTGAAAGTTAATCAAGAAAATGAACGTTTAATGGAGGAATATGAACGTTTAGCTAGTGATGTAAGAGATTCAAGTTTTATCAGGTTTTTTTATTGTTTTATTTTTACAAAAATTTGAAAATTCTAGTTATTGGAATGGATTCGTCGTACTATGCCATGGTTGAATTCCCGTCAAACTGACAATTCCTTAGCTGGTGTTCAAAAAAAATTAGAAGAATATCGTACTTATCGTCGTAAACATAAACCACCACGTGTCGAACAAAAAGCTAAACTTGAAACGAACTTTAATACGTTACAAACGAAATTACGATTATCTAATCGTCCTGCTTATATGCCAACTGAAGGCAAAATGGTTTCTGTAAGTTATTTCTAATAATTATTTGAAAATTTTAAAAATTATAATTTTTTTAATTTTAGGATATAGCTAATGCTTGGAAAGGTTTAGAGACTGCTGAGAAAGCATTTGAAGAATGGTTATTGTCGGAGATGATGCGTTTAGAACGTTTAGAACATTTAGCACAGAAATTCAAACATAAAGCTGATGCACATGAAGAATGGACACGTGGTAAAGAAGAAATGCTACAAAGTCAAGATTTCCGACAATGTCGTCTAAATGAATTGAAAGCATTAAAAAAGAAACATGAAGCATTTGAATCGGATTTAGCAGCACATCAAGATCGTGTCGAACAAATTGCTGCAATCGCCCAAGAATTAAAGTAACCCCCACCACCCCCCACCCCCATATTATTATTATTTTAAATAAAACAATATTTTGTTTTAGTACTTTGGAATATCATGATAGTGTTAGTGTGAATGCTAGATGTCAACGTATTTGTGATCAATGGGACCGTTTAGGTGCTTTAACACAACGTCGTCGACAAGCATTAGATGAAGCTGAACGCATATTGGAGAAAATTGATATTTTACATTTGGAATTTGCAAAACGTGCTGCACCATTTAATAATTGGTTGGATGGTACACGTGAAGATCTTGTTGATATTTTCATCGTACATACAGTTGAAGAGATTCAAGGTTTAATTGATGCCCATTCTCATTTCAAGGTATGTTTTTTTCGTTAAAAAAATTATATGAAAATGAAAATTTTTAATAAAATTTTAGGCAACTTTGGGTGAAGCTGATAAGGAATATCAGAGTATTGTCGGTCTAGTCCGTGAAGTAGAGGCAATTGTTAAACAACATCAAGTGCCTGGTGGTTTACAAAATCCTTACACAACACTTACAGCTCATGTAAGTATTTTTTTTTTATTGTTTTTCTTCATAAGTCATTTCCACACATTTCATACCATCATTAAGAAAAAAAAAAGAAAAACATTTAGATTTAGTGTTAATTTTGGGGAAAAATTCTATTTTATTATAAATTCTTTGAATGCTTCTCTTTATTTAAATAAATGAAAAAAAAGGATGGAATTGGTGGGGACCTTGAGGTAAAATGTCGGTTATTTAATTCTAATAACAATTAAAGATTATTAAACCAGAAAATTGAATTTTCTTCATAGGATTTGACAAGAAAATGGGGTGAAGTTAGACAATTGGTGCCACAACGTGATGCAACTCTTCAAGCTGAACTTAGAAAACAACAAAGTATACCTTACTATAGTCTTTTTTTTTTTTCGAATGAATAATAATTGTTTTATTTGAAGATAATGAGATGCTCCGTCGTCAATTTGCTGAAAAGGCAAATGCTGTCGGACCATGGATTGAACGTCAATTAGATGCTGTAACAGCAATTGGTATGGGTTTGCATGGTACACTTGAAGATCAATTACATCGTTTGAAAGAATATGAACAAGGTGTTTATGCATATAAACCACATATTGAAGAATTAGAAAAGATCCATCAAGCTGTACAAGAAAGTATGATATTTGAAAATCGTTATACACAATATACAATGGAAACATTACGTGTTGGTTGGGAACAATTATTAACATCAATTAATCGTAATATAAATGAAGTGGAAAATCAAATATTAACACGTGACTCAAAGGGTATTACACAAGAACAATTAAATGAATTTAGATCGTCATTTAATCATTTCGATAAGAATCGTACTGGACGTTTAACACCAGAAGAATTTAAATCATGTTTAGTATCATTAGGTTATTCAATTGGTAAAGATCGACAAGGTGATATTGATTTCCATCGAATTTTGGCTGTTGTTGATCCAAATAATACTGGTTATGTACATTTTGATGCATTCTTAGATTTTATGACAAGAGAAAGTACAGATACTGATACAGCTGAACAAGTTATTGATAGTTTCCGTATTTTGGCCGCTGATAAGGTAATCAATCGTACAATTATTACGATTATTATTATTATTATAAAAAATTATGTTTTTTTTTAGCCGTATATCTTGCCGGATGAATTACGAAGAGAATTACCACCAGATCAAGCTGAATATTGTATTCAACGTATGCCACCATTTAAAGGACCTGGTGGTGTTCCTGGCGCTCTTGATTACATGTCATTCTCTACAGCTCTCTATGGAGAATCAGATCTTTAATTTGATTATTTTTTTCTAAGAAACAACAACAACAAAAATTCATATCTAAATCGCCTTATGTCCCCCACTATTTTATTTCAACAAATATATTTATTTTTCTGTTAATTTATAGATTTGTAATTGTAAACATTTCAAACATCTATACGCAGAATATTTTGATTATTATTAGAAATAAACAACGACGGGCCGAAAAACGGCACGAAAACCGATTACAATTTTTTTGTTTTGTTTTTGGTTTTATTATTTTTTTGAGTTTTGTTAATTTTATTTTGCTTGGTTCTTGGTCAATTTTTGGTTTAGATTTGGAAAAGAAATCAAGAAACAACAACAATCACGTACTTTTTATGCAAGTGCTCAGATATTTTATTTATTTACAATTTCTTCAAGCTTTATTGTACAGATTTA
>JAZBGY010000658.1:0-33074 GCA_037414755.1 Lydus trimaculatus | reverse complement strand
GTTAATTTTATTTTATTTTATTTTTTTCGTCTGTGCGAAATAAAGAGCCTTTATTTTAGATATTATATTCATATAATATATATTTTTTGATTGGAGTTCTATTATTTAATGATATTATTATGTAAAGAGAGAAAAAAAAAAGGAAAGTCAAGTACATACAGCCAATACAAATTTATTTGCCCAAAGTATACTAACTTACGTATATCGAATAAAAGTTTATTTAAATTTAAATAATTTTCGCATTTCTTTTTGTACCAATTTTCCGATTTCCCCCCCAACAAATACCCACAATTTCAACACCAGGATAACAGCTAGAGACTTCAGTGAGGTATCAAGATTGCAGTGGCGTATTAGGAATAGACGCGGCGAAGCTAGCCAAACTACATGGTCTAAGGGTATCCCTGATAAATATAGCAATGTTTTTGCATTTTGAATTATCACTCACTATCCTGGACAGTGTTGAGCTCGAGACTCCTTAATGAGGAGGCTGTAAGCGTGCGTTTTGCCTTTAATACCCCACTAGTTTTGTTCTATTAGGAGCAATTTCGGGCTTTCAAGCTTTTACAGAGCGTTGTATTTGTAACAAGTGCAACTTTTATCGACTCGTCCACACTATAATAGATGGCGTTTTTAGTATAACAGATTCAACCACCATTCGATGGTTACTGTAACCCGCCGCATGGGGTAGTCTTACAATGCCGATTCTTACTACCCTTATTAGTGTTCTTTACAATACTGATAAGGATAATTTGATAAGACTAACGGGTATGACAACCCCGCGGACCCCAGTTGAAGAACTAAGGTGAAATTGTTGAACTATAACTGCTGAGATGCTGGGATACTGGGATTAATGGAATATGTATAACCGATAGTTATATCAAAAATTTATTGTTATTATTTTATAATGATCACTTAAGAAAAGTCTTTGGAATGGTTAACAATAATTGAATGTTTGTTATTAAATTCTAACATTATCATACAATTGTTCATCCACATCAATTTGATTATTCACTCCATTTACGCCATTATTATGTAAATATTTCAATGATTTACATAAAACAATATATAAACAAATTATATTGGATACTGCAAAATAGAATTTGTTATCAATACATTTACATATATACATATCACGAAAGAACTACTAGACACTATATATTTGTCACATTTTTTTTTTGTTGTGATTCTTTATGGCTTCCGATAAAAACTAGAAAAATTGTGTAATATGATAATGCATCTGTAGTTCTTTCGATGAAACATTTTCCATATATGTATTAAATAACACAATAATGCACATAACTTACATAAGAATAACGATACAAAAACGGCTTTAATTTCAACATCTTGATTGAAATAATTGTGTGATTGACATAAACCGTAAATTAAACTTGAAATTGATAGAATTATTTCAAGTATTTTCCATAAAATCCATGGTGTGTAATGTTTACGATCACCCTAAGAAAATTGTAATATTTAAAAAATGCGCACTTAAGATTATTATAGTGAACCGAATTTAACTTGACCTATATATTGTAGGTATATCCTTGTTATTATCAAGTCAAATTTAGTTACACTATACGTAAATAGAGTAGTTTTACAATTTTCAAGCCCCAATATAATTCATAAGCAACCGATCCAGATATTAATAAATAAGCTAAAAATAATAAATTTATATATAATTCGTATCGAAAGAATACACTGAATATGAAATAAACTGAAAATACTGAAAGAATCTGAAATGATATAACATTAGTTTTGTTGTTACTAAATAACAATTTATCCAGAATACTACCATTCCAATCATTGGAACACGAACATTGTAACTTCTTCGATCTGTTGGGAAATGTCTATTATAGAACGACACCAAATTAATATACCTAGAAATCATAATAAGTAGGTTAATACGGATAAATTGTATATAAAAACAAATTACAACACTTACACTGCCGGTTTTTTCGGTGTATTTTCGTTATCCATGGTCGTAGATTGCGCCATCCTCTATATTTAGAAATTTGGTTTCAAAAATTTTGCGGAAAAAAAAACCAACGTAGTAATTGATACTTTCTCACCTGTTGATGTGATTCACTAAATAGTTATCGACTACGTTTCTCACTTTATTATTCAATTCTAACAAGAAATGCCATCTAACCGAAATTATTCCAACTATTATTAAATAAACAATTAATTATTTATTGTAAACTGTTTAGATTGTCATTAGGTATATATTTAAAAGTTATTTAATAACAGAAAAATCTACTAAATCTTATCTTATCTAGAGAGGCATCTTCAATAGTATTATGGCATCTGTATGTCCTCAGAAAAAGAGCAAATTTCTATTATCTTGTGTCTAGAATTATAAAAAGTTGTCCATTGAAATGATGAAATACCTATGAGATGTAATTCATGGAAAATCACAAGGTAATTCCGAACTCGTCACAGATTCCAGAAGATAATAAGTGGTCTGTGTCTGAAGGTATCTAAACATGAATCAAGATGATTCACGATGATTCTTTGCAATCTGCAGTCTTTCAGCGAGTTACTAGAGACTTTAAGATCCTTGTGGACAGTTCACAACTTATTTTGGTGCAACTTTAGACTTAGAATCATTATGTGAACAATCAGAACGGCTAAAATGATGATTATTATTATTATTACGATCTGCAATGTCTTTGCCCGTTATCACAAGCTATGGAGCTTAGATTAGATTATAACAGTCGTCTTAACACTCCATCTATTGATATCCCAGGAAAGATATTTTTCTAGCAAAGCTAATTATCTCTCTGGCAGACTTATTTGCCACTTCAGCAAGTGAACTTTCATTTTAGCCTCCTCCATGTTTTTAAAGCCACGATACGCCACTGTCCACTTCAGTTTCAACTCCTTGTATGAGAGTAAACATCATTTGTGACCGACCTTATATTCCTTTAGTATAAGACTCATTTTACATTGCCACGTATTTAAACTCTACTTAACTAAAATGAACAGCAAGGTCAATCATAAGTTTCAAATAAGGAACAGAAGCTGAACTGTGCCACTCAGTTAAACTACACTTATTACATTTTTTCTTTAAGCATAAAATCAGTGTATGGAGGCGCTGAATCGGACCTGTCTTGTGGAGTTTGACGTTTTGGACGAGAATTTTTTCGCTGGCTCCTTCACTTCAAACAATTGATAGATTGTTTCAGTTAAAATATTGATTGATTATAGATATATTGTAAGTATGAGATAATATAAGATAATAGGGGTCGTTTGGCCTTTTTAGTCTTCCTGAACTGCGGTCACAGTTGATCTATTGTTCTTAACCCTCTATCTATTGATAATTCAGGAAAGATTTCTGTTTAGCAAAGCTAAGTGTCTGTTTTGTCTAGATTTTTGAGATGTTATCTAATTGGATAGTGCCCAGTCAAGAGTCCCGTTTCAAATCTTCATTTGTTCCTATTTATTGTTAGATAGTGAAGCTTTCTAGCATTCTTAGGCATATAGTCAATATAGTTTTTTGACTGTCGCATGCCTGGACTGTTCCTACAGTGGAGTACTTCTGCAGTGTATTCCCAGCAACTGATTTCCAGTCTTCTGTGGGTCTTGGCTAGCCCATGAGTGGAACCGCAGCATATTTTGTAAGTATACCTAGATAATCGATAATACAAAATTATGGGAGTATTATTTTGTCGGTTGTATGTTCTGACGTCCTGGACGGTGGCCCAATTTTGCTCTCTCCTATATTCTTAAAACAGCTCTGGTGCTAAATCTTGACACAGACGCCAACTAACCTAGACCCGGTTCTGTTTCAAATACTTCAGCGGCTCATTATTTATTAACAACCTATTTGTTCTTATAAACGTTAATATTGCACTGTATACCAAAAAAAAAAGTTAATATAAGACATAACTATGTTTCTGGAACAATAAATTCTCTGGGATTTATTGAAATAATCTAAATATAGATAGAAACTGGGCGGAAACTATAAAGGTGTGGTTTTTTTTTTGCTGTGTTCCACTCAAATTCATATATAGAATTTGATGATTTTTTATAGAAAACACAATTTATCTAATTAATTGTTAAAACAATGTTTTGACGATTTTAAACATAACAATTGTCTTTGTTTTGTTATTGTTTTTGTATTTAATTAATTAATTTGATACACAAGAGACCACCAATCTTCCATCGAATTGATTACAACAAACAAAAAGAAAAAGTAAACTTGATTACCTACCGGTTTTTCGTTAGTTATTAATTTCAAATATAATGAAAACTCATCGGTATTTTCCTAAACTTAATTTATTATTATAAAGGGGAAAGTGTACCGTTTTTTTTCTCTCTTCTGCTTCTTCTTCTATTAACTCAAAAGATCTTTTACTGGGGAATATTGGAAAGTAATCTTCATTTTCTTGATAGTAAACAACCCGTGTAATCAGTAGATCGATTAATAATTGTAATAATAATAATAATAGTGAAAAACTTGTAGCTAGAGTAGATTAATAATGTTGGCTTGACAGGTAGAAATGTTGAAATCCAGATCCTGGATGCATAATAATGCCATATCATTATCAACAAGCTAACAGAGAAACCCGTTTATGAGGAAATTGCAAACTGCAACCTGTCAACAGTTACATAAATTGTTATATCATCCCTCTCTAATATTGCAGTAAAACTATAAACTGTTTATTTAACTGGATAAAATTGTCAAATAGATCGACTAATAGAAAACATATTTGTCATCTTTGTTTGATTGTATAGTTTTTATATAATTGTGACAAGGATCGAATGATAGTCCATTGTATTCATTTTTATTTTAATGAAAGTAATTTGAAAAGTTCAACAACAGAATGTGATAAAAATTCACAGATTTGATAAAGGGACAGTTTTGCGTTATTCAAATTTCCTTGATTACCTTTGTCTGTTTCTCTTTTTCATATCCCTAAGGGTGTGCAATTTTCGTTCAACTTTGATTGCCACGTGCTACACGGCTGGAAAGGTTTAAAAGTCATTTGACAATACAACAACAACAAAAAAGAAACACTATTTCTCCGGTAATTTTATTGAATAAATCGAAATTGTATACAGTAGAACAATAAGACAACTATTTTATAAATTCGGTAGTTTCCGAACAACGATTTGTCCATTTCGCCTCCATATGGATTTCACTGCCTAAACCGAATTTTCGATCGTTTTTAACACGTTTCAAACATTTAAATAGATTTAGGAACGATTTACGAAAACCACAATTCATAAAACAATAAGTGATTGGATTACAACAACTTGAACAATAAGCCAATAATTGAAAGAATGTAATCCCTGTATAGCCGAGATTATTATAAATTATGGACGGGTTGAATAGAGCAATTGTATTAATTGTATATAATGGTGTCCAACAAATGAAAAATTCTAAAACAACAGCAAACAACATTTTAATTACACGTTTCTTATTTAACAAACTACGTTCAGCATTTGTACGTCGTAAACAATTTGGTAGTTGTCTTTGTGAACTACCACCAGGACTTGATGAATCTTGTGACCAATTTTGACGCAATTGACGCCAGGTTGGTTGTTGACGGTTGTTATTTTTACAACTCCATCGTGTCGACGCTGTTGCCGTCATACCTTGTAAATTAATGAAGACTTCCAGTGATCCGTTTGCTAGAATTTTCAAAAACAAAATAAAATCAAACAAAACCGACTTGTAAAATTCTGTAACTTACTGTTATGATCACGAAGTGCTTTCTCAGTTCTCATGCCCCGACAAAGTGTACGCGTAATCAAAGAGTATGTTACAGCTAATGCTAACAAGGGAATTACTAAGAGAGTTACATCCAAGAAGAGATTGTAAGCACGTTCGTAATCTAAAGAAGGCCAATCTTCTCTACATTTAAGATTTCCTGTGAACAACCGAGGAAATATAACGAATTAACAACAATTTTATTCAAAAACTTTCAACCATTTTTTTTTCTCTCGTTTATTTGTTTACTTCTAAATTACCGTTGTAGAATTGCTATTCAACAACTTCATTATATCCGTAATGATTTATCTAGGGGTGTCTACCAACCGTACAACGTCGACCTATGTTTACCTTTTCTATACCTACATATATAATCCGTTTGTTCGTCGTTCGTCTTCTTTTTTTACAACCATCCCATTATTATTCCAGAGCTCGCATTTTTTCTTGTTGAAAAAGTTGATGTCGGCAAGTGTTACTAACACCGCCAACGACCGGAACTTTAGTCCATCTGTTATCCCATGAGGGACAAAATAAAAGACGACAGCAGAATTGTACGAAAAATAGAAAAAGACAAGAAATAGACACATATAACTACCAACGAAGTTAATTTAAAACAAACCAAAAAAAAAAAGAAAAGATTTGTGAGAATTTGTGAACGAACTTCAGTGGAAAATTTGAATAAAATAAGTCAGTTTGAATGGGGATTTTCTAATTGACAATGAACAAAGAAGACTGACTTTTAGTTGTAAGTTTTAATGGATTTTAAAGGGTAAAACGTAGAAAGTTGACAAACAATCCCGCCAGTCTTATTAAATGACGGTTTGATAGAAAATGTCCATGAAAAGTGATGGGTTGATTTTATTGATTTTTTTTTTGGTGGTAAATGGTGGGACTTACCTTGATTTGTTGGCTGGAGTTGGCTTAAAACAGCTACCGGTGCCGTACAAATCAAACTGCCTAACCAGATGGCGGTGATAAGTTTATAAGCATGGCTAAGTGTTTGCCATCGTAGGGATCTTAAAGGGTGACATATGGCGTAATAACGTTCTATTGATATAGCGACCAATGTCCAAACACCCACACTAACCGTACAAGCTAGAACAGAAACCAAACAGGAAATGATAAATAAATCTGAACAGTTTTTCGAATATTTGATACAACTAAGTGTTAAATTGTGCTCTAATTCTTCAATTTCAGCTTGTTCAAATCTCTGGTTTCCTATTCACCACCAAACTCCGTCACATATTGTTTCAAGAGATTTATTCTCTCGTCTTTCGTTCTAGAATTCAAATAACTAAAAGACAAAAACTTCAATTCGATTTATTTATCACACAAATGTATTCAGCAAAAATAAATCGATCGACCTAACAACATAAAAACGATGAATTAACAAAAAACAATATTCAAAAATTGATTAATTTGCATAAGAAATCCACGTAAATGGATTAGAGAATTGTTATTTTAATTCGTTTCACGTTAAAGGATCCTACGACAATCAATTGAACTTGACCTTATCTAAAAACGACTAAAATGTTCTAAATGTAAAGGAGGATTACGGCTCATAAACTAAGTTGTCCTTTTATAAGAATTTTGTCGACAAGACCCCAGTATAATTCAAACAAAGGAGTCCTAAAGTTCATTTCAACCGACAATCTTGAATTAGTTCGAAATCATTTCAGTTAAAACACAATTCCATGAAAATGTGTACGTCAACTATAATACAAGCAATGGAGTTTAGAATTTGCACAAATCACGTGGGAGCAAAACGATCGTTTTTAGGATAGGGATGTGTGCATCAGTCAAAGATAAGCAAGGGAATCAAATATTTGTATCGAGAGAAAAGAAGGGTTTCTGAGCAGATAGCAAAACTTGATATAATCTGAAGTAGAAATAAGGAACAGGCTTTGTTTCTTAATTATTTCGCTACCTGATATAGCTATGGTCAAAGAGATTGCCGAAACTGTAGTTTGTCTACCCGAATCGGTTAATATTGATTGAATGTCCAAGAGGTCAATCAAACTAAATTCGACAAAATTTCATACCACTTATAGGTGACAGAACTAACAAAAATGCTAGCGTCGGCCTCATCAAATTTGCAAGACTTGAAACATTCCGTTCTGTTGAGCTGTGAAAGCCAAAATCAGATCTTGCTGGTATGTTTGTTTGTTAATCAATAGAAGGCTAATAGTTGGAACCCATACGATATTCTTGATCAAAACCGAAGGCCTACTGTGTCGTTATATTTGCCGGAATGTTAGAAAACATCTGTAGCTACTTTTGCAGCTTCTTGCGACTACTAACACCGAGTACGAGTCAAGCGTTTACTAGCGTTGATGCTAGCAGAAATGCTTATGTAATAGTGCTCACAATGGAATGTAAGATCACGTCTGTACATGAGCTTAACATACTGGTTTCGTATATTTCCTTTACTAGATCGCAAGAACATCATTATAAATGTGTAAATATTTTCACAGTATGCCACTAAAAAGTCAATATTTATCTGTACGTAGACATAGACAATCTACATTTTTGGTTTTTATGTATATTTCATCTTAGAAATAATAAAAACAGATAATTTCTGTCTGTCAATTTGAATAAATCAACACGTTTTCTTTTGTTGATCCATATTCTCAACAATCTATAGAAGTATCGATGGAATATACACGTGTTGAAAGATTATTGTCGATCTGGATTGAAACGATCATCCCCAATTTATGGACATAAAGCACCATATGATTGTTTGACGGTATTTGTTCAAGAGATTTTAAATTTATGCAAAAATTGTGAGAATACCAACTGTGCCCTAATATGACGAATATGACAACAACAGCAAAAACAAAAATCAATAATTTTCCATAAAATGCTCAAATCGATGTGTGAGACTTATCGTTAGTATAAGGCTGTAGTCTTAATCCAACACTATAAAATTTCGTGATTGTAACAAATTTATATTGAAAGCAGAGATAAATGGGGTTAGCCTTCAGTTATAACACTGGTTATTATTTTTCCTCGTTCGGTGGGTGTTTTTTTTTCTTCTTCTTCTGTTTTTGTTTTTATGAGAGGATCTGCGTACTCATTCTTCATCTTTTTTTTGTTTAAACTTTCTATTCTGTCACGACCCAAAACCCTACGAATTGAACAATTAAAAACAACCAAAATAAACGCGTGCTTCAAGTTGTTTGAAAAGTTTCACATTTAAAATTTTGATAATGTTTGATAAATCATCCGGTCTAATTCAAAACTCGTCATCATCTACAAAGGAAAGCCAATCGATTATTTTGTTGGTCTACAACTACAACGATTCGGTTTACGTGTCTTCGAAATTTGAATAATCAACGACGTGTGGTAACAATAATACGAATACCGGTTTTTGAACGTTGCCGAAATTGCATGCGTATTTTTCATGAAAAATCGTTTGGAAGATTTCGAGATGGATTAATAATTTCGAAATAATGGATGGAATTTGTCAACTGAAAGTGTAATCTATGGATGAAGGCATGGAGTGTAATCTTGGAAATAGTGTAAATCGAAAAAAATCGCTGGTAATTATCTCGATTTGAATCTTTTACAAACAAATTCGTTTAACGGTTTTGTACAGTGAATATAAATTACGTTACTATGTGTGTGTGTTTGTGTGTGTGTGTCGGGTAATCCATTGCAACTGAAGTTATATTCTCATTTTACTTGATTTTTTTTGTTTTTGATGAGGAAATCCAACGGATGGAAACAGAGTGGCGAATTAATCGTTGCCAGATATCATAAATGGATATGCATTTTTTATTTTTTTTTTGTTTCGTTTTGCCTTGGGGATAAACAAAAATTTTGTGTGAACTTTTTCGTTTATAATTTATTTGATATCTGTTGTTAAAAAGGAGGAAATGACTTCAGGAACTCGTCTCTGTTATTAAATAATTTCAACTCGAATAGAATGTCAAAAGTTTATCTAACATTATTATAGTTGGCAGTCATTTTTATCAATTGCTATTAAAGATTTTCCCTGATAGATGATGGAATTTTGTTAACATATCCTCACGATATAGTTAGATGAACGACATTTATAGAACTGTAAAGAACACTTACTGACATTTATGCATTTCTTTTTCAACTTTAAAGTGCAATTTTTCGTTGTCGTCGTCGTCATCGTCTATATATATATGATTTAAGCCTTCAAGAATTTTCTTTATTTTTCAACGTGGGAGGCTAACCAACAATACAAGTCACGTACGATAGAATGTTACATGTGTAGAAAAGTCTCCAGATACTGTAAAATGCTCTATTTGAAATTAACACTTCAAGAATTTAAAAGAAGTCGACGTAAATAAAAAGAATCGAGAATAAGTTACATTGCTCTATTTTTATTTATCTTAGGGCGCGCGCGTACATACGTATCTAGAACATTGCTTTGAATATTAAGGTCGTACCGACTGTTTAAAGGCTCAGTTACACGGTCCTTGGTTCACCGAGTTACGGACCACAGACCTATTGTGATATAAGCGGTCTTTTCGTTCGTGGCTCGAGCGAGCTGTTGCTTGTTGGTAAAATTTCACGAAACAAAGGACCGAGCCACGATTATCCTTTAGCGATGTTTGAAATCAGTCAAAATTGGATTGCCGACGTTGTATGTTGTGAAATTTTCGAGTTTCCGCTTTCGTGATTCAGCGAACCACCGACTGTGCAACTGTGCCTTACAGGCATAGTCGCGTCCAATGATTTCCAATTAATTGTTGGGACAAACCTGTTGATTAAAGAAGTACTCCAGTCCAGCCATCTCAATTATCATTAATTTAAACAATTTTATTGATTCCCCCAACAACTCTAGTTTGTTGTTAAGATCGAATCTAATTTCCACGCATCACTTGATACTTTTGATTGGAAATTATCAAAGACTTGATTTCTTTCTGTTCATTCTCTCCGGTGAAAATCTATCATTCGAAATATATTGCCGCCAGTAATAAAGCTAAATGTTATATAGAGGGATATTGAATCTGACCAAATGTGTTTTTAATTACACTATCTATGTACGTTTGGGATATAATTGTGGTTTTATTGTGGAACATGTTCGTTTATAGTAAATTTTCGAACGAATTTCAATCATTTGTTAATTAATGATTTGTTTATTTAATGGTTTTGGGCAAATAAAGTTAATGTTGTGTTATAATAAAAATCTTGTTGATTTCATTAAATAACCGTCAAATCAATAGATAAACTAGATGAAGATGTATTGTGGATAATGGCCAATATGATATGTTCTATTGAATTATAGAGGCAAGATTGAAAACAAAACATCTGCCATTTTCTCCTCCATATAACACAAATAGACATATAGAGATATAGAATAAATGATATCTGTATAGATTCTAGGCACGAATTTCCAAATTCAAGCAAGCAAACACAAATTGAATTGCAATATTGATGTGATTCTTTTTTTTCTGTTAATTTTGCAAAATTTCCAAAAAAAAATCCAGTAGAATCTATAGTATATTTAAAAAGAGAAATCTCCATTATAGAATTTATGTTTAAAAGTAAATCAACTGGAAACCACAACTACATGAAAGTGTCAAGTTTTAAAATGGAGCTTTATAAAGATTATGGATTACACTTGCTATTTTTGGTTTGTTTTTAGCAAAATTTTTGACACAAAATCTACTTGTTTATATGACATAAAAGAAATATCGCCATCATCTATTGTAAAGAATGATTGTTGACAGATCAAAGTTCATCACTAATATCTCTGCAAAATCTTGACAAAAGATCAATAATATTATTCACAATGTTTATTAAAGAAATAAAACTTTGTTTTAATTTTGATTGTGTTGAAATAGAATAACGAAAATTACATGACTTATTATGGGACACAAGTCTCGTAAATCTTTGTCAAACTATCCTTGCTCAACATACATTTACGTATGTTGCATGTCTGTTTATAAAATTGTAATAGTTTTGAACAAATCCTATTAAAATGACAGTTCATTATTTAAGACATGTCTGTACAATAGTTGCAAAACTCTGTTTTAATCCAATGCTTCACGACCTCCAGTAATCAGGCATGGTCCATAGCAGCATTGATCATAAAGTTTTTAACCATACTACCCTTATTTATCAGTATGCATGTATAAAGATTGTGTAACTTGAAATTGTAGATCGTTACCAAGAAAGACATGTTCCTCGTCCAAATGATCTGAACTAGTTTTAAAAACATCCCCCACGTTCATATGTTATTTTTTAACTATCACTACAAGACATGAAAAATGAACTGAAACTTCCATTCCACAAGTCATTTCTTACAATCAAAGCTCTGTTCCTGACGCGTGCATGATTTTGCAATTTTTATTCTGCTAAAGAACTGCTTTTTTTCGCTCTTCATTGTTAAAAGCCTACTTTAGGCGCTAGTTATCATCAATGAAGTGATGGGGATCATTCACGGTATAACGAACATGTTCTATAGCGACATGACGCAACTTCATATGCATACATACAGGTCCTCACTTTCATTGTTGAAATTCATTGTGAATGAGTCTCTTAAGCGTATGAAATCAAACTGTTTGTGAGTATCTTAGCGTAGTACCGATAAATTTGTATTTTTCTACTTCACATGAAGTGCTGTGGTATTTCTCAACATATGCGTATACAAGAGAGTTTCATATCATAAATTATATTATCATGTTTGTTAGAGGATGGTCCGAATAAAAGTAATGTAATTGTTGAGAGGGCAAATACTTTCATGTTGTAGTGTGCACGTGGAGAAGTTTTAATCAAATTCCGTTTGCCCAAATTAATTAACCCGTATTTTGTAATTATTTTTTTCTCATGTGTAGCATCATCATCATCTAATATAGAAATTGAAGCATGCAATGTGTGTTTGTGTGGACGCACCTTTATAAATTGCATTATTCTGGTAATGTTAAAGTTTCCCAAATGTAAATATGTTTTATAAAGTCGAATTGCAAGTCGATGATGCATCTATTCACATATATACAGTTTCAACAATACAATCACATTTCCTTTCATCCAATTGCATAACGTCAACATAAGTGAATTGAATTTGAGATTGTTGTTTGAGATGAAAATTGAGGATTTTCTTGGGAAAATAAATGAAACGAATAAAAAAAGAAAGACCGTCAACACTATGTGACAAATTAAACAACCCTTTTTCTAACCGATCGTTGAAAAAAAAACCCACCACTTTCGCTTCTGTTTGACGTTTGAAAAGCGGTCGATTCCATCGAGTGTAGCGTATTGGCGTTATTTAACACAACAAAAACAAAGGAGCTCGTTTCATGTTCAGTGAAATCGACACTTTCCACACTAATGTTGAAAGTAACTATTTTTCGAGTGGTTGACTGTTTTTAATAGAAGTAAAACGTTAATGTTTACTTTGATATCGTAAGAAATTTATTGTCTAGAGCTTCAAAAAGAAATTCTAGATATCAACATTCTGCAAAACAGGTGCAGTATTTCCCAAACAAGACATCGTGTTGGTTTACTCGATAGTTAACGAATCTTAAGCAACTTCAAAATTCAAGGAATAGATTTCCCATAAGTGGAGTTAATAGTGAAATACGGCTCCACAACTGCCGGAACTAGAGCCCGGATCTTCAGTTTGCCGGCTAGACACCTATCTGTTGTGGTCGGTAATGCGTCTCGGCTTGGATCTTTTCAGGAGATTTAGAAAATTTTGGAGAAATTCTAAGGTAACTCCCAACGGTCAGTAAGTCCTTCAGTGTTTCAGTAAGTATAAATCCTTGACAGCTGGTTTCAATTTCTACGTTAATAAGCGAGAAATAGGTCCACTGAAAGAAAACACACCTCGGATACTTCCGTTTCTTTAACATTGTAGAAAAGAAAATAGTGTATGTACATTATTCATGTGAAAGTAAAGATACTTTTCCACTCTTCTAATATAAATAAACCTTTATTTTCAGTATTTCTTCTGTTTGTATTCATTATATGCTTGATAAGCTTCTTACGTTTACATTTAAGGCGCACCATTACATCAAGTTAAGATCTAAAATAATTAATTTAGATATACAGCAGACAGACGCAAAAAAATACCAAATCCATTAATTATTTAATTTATTTTGAATTAAATTTCTAGTAACCACGATATAAAAACCAACCGTTTTTCAATATCAATAGTCTGTGAAATGTAGTTTTTATCAATATAAGTCAGACAAGTGTTGAATAGTTTGGTTTGTTGTTTGAGGGGGATTTCCACCAAACTACCCATGTACGAATTTTATTTTATTTTTTTTTTTCGTTCATTTAATTCAACCACATTATTCTGAATAGGATAAAGAATACTGGTTGTTTTTTATGGTTTATAACATCATATGTTTTCAACTGGAAAATTCGGTGGTGTGTACGTTGATGAAACTTTTCCATCATAGCTCAATATAGTTTTAGACGTTTGACTAGAAATATAGTGGAATATTGAGAAAATCTACGTTTATTCCACAACTCAAACTCTATATTTGATGATATTTGATAAAGTTTGATTAAATGGTGCAAACAGAAGTAATTGAAGGATATTTATAATTTGATCAAATAACTTGAATTGTTTACTTTAAGTTTACTTTATGTTTGTGGAAAATATATCGTCTTGAATGGTTTAAAACAGCTGACGTTGCAATAATATTCCTAACGAGTCGATTATTGTATGCTGTTTTGTTTGAATTCAATACTTGACTCAACAATAATTCAATCGATTCATATTCGGTTTTATCAGCTTATGGTAAATATTCCCATCAATTCTATTCTGAATTGTGATTTCGAAAAATTTCTAGAGAATTGTTGGAAAATAGCCTCCAGTTTGCTGGACTAACATTTTTCATAGTTCTTTTTATTTATCTCAACTTTTTACATATCATTTACTCTATACTGATCTATTTTCTAAAAAGAAGGTTTTACGTTTTTTTGGGTATTTCAAAATTAGGATAATATTTCAAGCTCAAGTCTTGTATCTACCGTACCTACGAATCGATAACAACGTTGGTCCTTTATTAAAATTAATAGAATTTAAGCTGGTCCGATATTTCAACAAAATTCGATAATTTTTTTTGATTTCCATCTCTATTTTTGTTAGAAAATCTATAAATGATGAGAAGCCGCCAATTTTAGAATATTCAAAATGGTGATTGAGATCAGATCTAATACAATCTGTGTCCAATCGAAAAATCGACTCAACATTCACTTTTCCTTAAACATTGAGAACTAAAGCCAATTTGTCACTCATATGACGCTGTCGGTGGACATTAAAAACACCTGGAAGCCGCTTATATCTAGATGTAATCTCAGATTATTAATGGAAGAAAGTGAAAACATATAGACGTTGCTCTTCAAAGTTGGAATTTCAGTATCAATTTAATCTGCAAAAAAAAGTAAGCATTATTTTGAATTAGCTGGCGTGGTACTGACAATACGAAACGGACCCTACTTGTTATGTACAAATCGACCATTAAATAATAGCCGAATTGGGTATGTTGTGATATTTCAGGATTATAGAGGCCTGTTATTCGATTGAAATTATTGCTACAATGTTTGAATCGTTAGTAGGAAATTAATTACACATTAATTGCTTTATAATTGCGTCAATTAATTGTGACTTAACAACAAAAAGAAATACAGGAGACGTTATTTTAAAGCGTATAAACCTTGTTTATAGTGACGTGAGGTAATAATAATAACAATAGAAGAGAATTATCCATATATCCTGGGAACAAATGTAATAAACATGCAGTCATAATGGGGTAATGATGATGGAAATTTATAAATTTTAACCGTTTCAATTATGACAATTTTTTTATTTCAAATTGTTGGTAATTTTTCAAAAAAAAACAAACGAAATATATCGAATATGTCTGACAATTTCACGAACAACAACAACAAAAAAAAAGAACGCATTCCTTAGTATTCTCAACAGATCTATTTTCAGCAGACGTTCTGAACAAACGAATTTTGGTGGAGGCGCTGAGCGGGACGCTTCGGAAATAACACACAAACCCACAGACAAAGACATAAAATAAGTATTTTAAGAATATTTCAATATTTTATCTACAAATTTCTAGAAACGTTTCGCTTTCGAATATGCACAACTGATAAATCTACAAAGACGATCTATAAATGAACACACTCGACTCCTGTTAACGACAATATGGAGAACATTTAAGAAAATCTCATTCACTAGGGGAAAGGATAGTTGGGAACAACAACAATGAACGAAGAAAAAGCGGAAAGAAAAAAAAAACCGAATTGGGTGTCATCAGTCTTTTTCACGAATCGTTGAATTTTATCTTTGAATTCAAGATTCGACTGTACGAAAAATATTGAATAAATGCAGGCAATGTTCGTTTCTGTATTAAAAAAAATAATGAATTCGCTTATGTTTTTGTTAAATATATTAAGGGACGTGTGATTGATTTACTTTGGACAAGTTCATTTCAGATAAGAGTTGACATATAATTTAGTTTAGAGGCACATTTGACTTGGACATGTTAATAGAAAGGAGTAGATCCACTACAGGGTATATTCATATGTCATGTATCCTACCATCTAGAATCTAGAGAAAATAGTGAATTATTCAAGAGATAGACTGATTGTTTATTTAGAAAATCAGGCTAGAAATAGAATTAGAATTGATATCACGTTATTCACGGTTTGCCTTAAACAAAAAAGAAAAAAGAAATTTAATAATTTTCGCACATGTTTTTATCTTATTTATAATGTTTTGTTTTCGTTTTGTTGCTTTAACGAAACTTTATTTCATTTTTCTGCTTCTTTCCACAATAAACTTTCATGTATTTTGATTATTTATATTTCACATAGTCTTTTATTCTATTTTCCCTTTATATATAATACCCGTATAATTCAACTAGGAAACACGACGTAATGGTCCGGAACATAATTTTTATGTATCTAACCTTCAAGTTGTAATTTTTACAATAAAAAAATTGGTTGTTTTCTTGTTATAATTGTAGCCCTTATCGATAATAGATCGTCTGGCTTTTTGTTACGTAGACAGCTACTTTGTCAGCTGAAATTGAAAAAGCTTCGTCAGGGATGCTCTTTAGAAAAAGACAAGATTAACTGACTGACAGAATAACTCAATAATACAAATTTTTTTGTTTTGTGAAATAATAAATCGTTCTACAGAAATGTATTACGGATTTACTCACAAACTTCAATATCGCATTCTTCAAATCTGAATCATATTCGATTGATGTACATTAAACTTACGAATTGTAAGACTGTAGGATTCTGAAATATGTCAAAACACTTGCACCCAGATTTACGTATGACGGGTGTGATTTTCGGATTGATTTCGTCTTCACTGTCCAATTTCCTGTTTTCCAAACCATAAAGAAGAGCTTTTTCGTCGTGAAGAAATACTTTGACAGACGTTATTCTTTAAAATCTAAAGGTTGCATGATTGATTTCTTTTCAATGGATCCACAAAAATTTATAACGGCTTACATCTCATAGGAGTTAAATGAGCCACTGTTGTATTTCCAAAGCTCTAGAATTTTTCTGAGCTATTTTTCAAAACTAAATCTACCTATATAGATATGTGGAAGCTTTCTAGTAGGGATAAAATAAGATGTCAAGTCTCCATATATGTATAAAGTTTTGCAGACCACATATGGTGATTTCCAAACAATATTAAACAATATAACTGTTATACAACATCAGATGAAGCTATTAAGATGAGGACGTAGGGAAACAATTAATGCATTGCAACACATGATGAAAATCTTAGACAGGTTGGTTTTTCCTTATAAAACCTGATCTAAGCGTTTTTAATTAGTAGAAGTTGTTCTTCTAGTTTTATCAACATTGACCATTTATGATAATTCCCCAGGAACGCAGATAAATCGTTACGTGAGCAGAATACAAATGTTGCTGATGTTAAACAGTGCAAATTAAAATGTACAATTTAAGATGATCTCTAAGAAATATTTTTCAAAATTATTTAACACCGAATTTTCCATCGTAAAACGTTATGTTGTAGAAGGTTTTGTCGACGACTACAACCACCACCACCACCACCATCATCATCATCACCAGTACAAGCGCTATTGGTTAACACAATTTCCATAAATCCTTGCTAAAGCTCTAGACTCTCATAAAATCTAAAACGATAAATTATACAAAAAAACACTTGATGCAACATGCAAATATCGTTTATATTTTGCTACTGACACACCAATAACCAATTTATAATTTTTGGCGTGAATCCGTTGAATCTTTTGCCTCTTTTCTGATTTATTTTTCGATTTGTAAAGAAAGAATAAACAAATGGAATTATTTCGTGTTTGATCGTAATCCGCTTTGTAATGGAGGTTTTTTGGGGAAGAGGTCAACTTGAAGGCTGAGGATTTATTTTCAGTATTACAATGTAATCACTTAATGTGATATGGATCCTTGACGGATTGTTCCAACCAAATGGAAGCAGCATTTTTTTTCTCATACAGTCGGTTTCTTATCCAGCTTTTAACACGTTCTCCCATTGTTTTCTATCTATCTATAGGCGTTGTTTCAGTATGTCGAGATAAGTTTCTTTAATTATTATCGTATTGATATTCTAATGTTCAAAATTTTAATAAATCTTCATTTAATAGATGCCTGTCACCTGTTTCAAGAGTCAATCATAGTGAAAACTTGAAGTTCGTCTGCAGATGTCGATAAATTTAATTATAAATGATGTCTATAAAATCAGTCTCAGATGTGAGACATAAAACCCAACGGGCAGACAGACTACTACTACATCGAAATATTATCAAATATTATTAATGAAATGCTATACAAGTCCTCCTCTTTAATCAATATTGATTCGGTTGATCTAATAGTTTGACCTGTTGGACATCTCAGTTGAACCGTAACCGAATAACAATAACAAAAAATCGTTGCAATTGATAAACTGATGTTTAAACGCAAAATACAGAGAAAGAGAGATTCAATAAACTCACAACAATCAGAAACATATGACAAACTAAACACTTATCAAACAATTAAATGTTAACAATGCTCTACATTCCATTAACATTAAATGAAAATCGGTAAATTTGCTCTTATCAAACTTCTAGAATATTCACATCAGTTATCGTTATCTTTAACAGTTGAAAATTATTAAAATATCCACTGCAAACATCCAATGAAGACCATTAAATTGGAATGTGTGAAATGGTGGATGCGCTCGACTTTAAAATGCAGTAATCTCCACAAAATTAATGTTAATGAAAACGGTTGATATAGACAAGTGGACAAGTGGACAAGTGGATCGGAGTAATATTTTGAACTATCTGAATTCAAACACTGGAAGCTGCATACATAGACAACTAACAATTTAAAGGTGCTTCTCCACACGGACATATTTAAATTATAATTTTTTTACAATTTTTCGCCTTGCAACAAACTAACTTACTAACTATTACTTGCAACATTCCTTTGATGTTTATTCATTCACCGCTCTCGCATGGAACAGATTGCAGGCGTTAACTGTGTTGCTAGGGCACGTGCGCAACTCTCAAAGCTGCTGACATGCACTGTTACGCACGCGACTAATTTGATACAGGTAGCATATTGTGGACTAAATGTGTCCGTATGGTGACGCGCCTTAACATTAAAAAAAACAAGATTTGAATCTCTCGAGAAATTTTCATTAAACCAGATTGATAAATAGATGGTGGAACATCTATTATCTTTCTTCCACAGTTTATGATTCGTTGTAATTACAATAATCTAGCATAAAATTAAAAAAATACAAACATTTGAAACTAGAAATTCATTAAAGTACATGTAATTCCAAGATGACTAGTGGAAATTCCTGTTAAGAACTGTCATAATAATTATAAGTGAAATATTTCACGTGGAAAATTTTGTTGTAGAAGAACCAATAATACACTCACAACTTTGTCCATTAATTAGAAACTTATAGAATGTGAAGTAGATAGGCTACAGACGAAATTCTTCCACTTTACTATAACTGTATATATATGTATGTACATTGGGTTGGATAATAAAGACTTACAAAGTCTTTATTTGAATCGCAACTATAAATTACATCTTTGTCTCGATTACTATGATTCTTTGTAAATCCCTAGTAGTTACATATACGTATCAGACAAAGATGGAATGATTGTATTCTATGTAAATAATTGGTTCAAGATCTCTTGTGTGGTTTTGTCCGAATGAATAAACTTTGTATAAGATTACCTTTGACTGTTATCAGATTTAATACAAACATATAACTGAATATAGTTGAATTGTTGGCAACTACACATGACTGAACTGATTTCTATCAATACATGATTTAAATTAGGGGAAATTGAAAGGAAACCAATACAAACATCTATATTTAAATATAAATCAGCAGTGTGTTGTTTATCATTCATGAAAGTATATAAGAATGAAAAATTTATATTGTAGAATTATTATAAAAGCTCCCCAAGCAACCATTCGTCTTCTATTCTCTTACATTTCATCAAGCCCACAATAATATTCCATTTAAGCAACAAGTGACTATGGCTTTTGTTTATTGTTACATTTAAATACTTTTTGTTGTTGATCCTTTTTTTTACTACAATTGCCTTCTTCTTCTTCTCCCATTATTGATATTTTAAATCACAACAACAACAATAATAACGATAAGACGAGCTATTACTAACGTTTTTTTTTTTGTAATTCCGTTCATTTATAACAATAAAAGAGATCGAGGACTCAATTATTGATAAAAGAGGATGGTGTTGGAGATTAATAACAATAAAAAAAGATTATTTATTGCTCATAAACTCATTTATCACGTGCGTCTGTTCATATCGTTAGAATCATTTGTTATGTTGTTTTTTTGTTTTTTAATTAAGTATGAGACGATTAAACAGGATCATTATTAAAGACGTTAAATTGTTGTTTATAGAAACGCATCAGGAATGTGTGGGCTTTAGCATCGTATCATCCAGATTTGAATCCTGTTGTATTCGAGCTTATTAGATATACGTTAGAGGGAACTTGGAGCAACATGTAATTAATGATTAAGTTCTATAATACAGCACAGTAACAATTAAATGTGGGGTGTTTTGTAAAGAAAGACCAACTCATTCAAGACGTTCATCTTATGTTGTAATGTAGAAATTGTACGTTTTCTGTGTTGTTTCAAATCTTAATGGTGTCGTAGGATGTTCTATAACAGCCATATTTAATCATTCTCGTGTAGAATACTACTGTATTGTGTAAAAATCGATTTGTGGTCAAATTGTGATTCTACTTGAAAATGTTTAGATTTATGCAAAGATGAAACTGCATGATTATGTTGCTGTGAAGCCAAAGTTTTTGTATGGGAGTCATCTACACGGTTTGTCATCAATTCAGTCGTCTATCTAGTGGATTCACTTAATCAGAACTTTCGGCGTGCAATCGTATCAGCCACATCTTGTGTTACCATTAAAACTTCAACACCAACAGCAGTGTTTGGGGTAGTGTAGGTTACAACTACACTGTGTGTTCAGTGATGAATCCAGTTTCTGTTTGGGGATGCATGATGGACGCATAAGGATCGAAACGTCGCAATGTTCAATTTTCTATTGCGAAGCCTCTACACCAAACTGTAGAAATTATGGTATAGGGAGCTATAACTTATGGGACTCGATTTTGTTTGGTATTCCTCCGAGGCAATATGACTCGCCAGCGATATGGATGATCTAGTAGAACCCCATATTCTTCCATTTCTTGGGCAGTTGGAAGACCCATTTTTCCAGCAGGATAATGCCTGGCCTCATATTGCAAGACGTTCTATCGATCGATTTGCGTGTTTGTGACATTATCGGGAGAGCACTACAGCTTCCGCAGACACTGCAAGCTCTGCAGCACTTGGGACACAATACCTCAAGAGAAAATCGACCATATGTTAGAAACAATGTCGCGAAGGGAAAGTAGAGTATGTGACCAACAGGAAGGGGGCAACTTTGGCCAAAAAATGCCTACCCTTCTTGGTGTTGCAATTTCCATGTCATTGAGCTTATAAAGGAATACTGAAGCAATCTTATTTGAGAAAGGCCTAGAAATGATCGATGTATCTTTAATTATCGTTAACCGAGTAGTGGACTTGTCTCAATTTTTCATAATGACGAAGTCAGAAGTTACAAGCGGTCAAGCGGATGTTGTTAATCAGTTAATTTTGACAGTCTACCCTTTTATAGTTGGTCGTGTAATTATTTTGAAAAATTACATATCAAAGACATAATTTCAACTTCCTGTTGATTAGCCACCCTTATAATAATTGAAATAAAGTTGGTTTCTACTAGTAAAAATACTTTAATTTCCAAGAAGAATGTGAACATTGGAAAATTCACTTACCTTGTAAGAAAGGTATTAGTTTGCACATAAATTCACCAAAGATGAAATTCCTCAATAATGTACCAATTAATGTGAATGGCATACATAATACACCTAGAAGTAGATCGGAAACGGCTAAATTCAATAAGAATAAATTCGTTATTGTACGCATCCGTTGATTCTGTACCTGTAACATAACAAAAAAACGTCGTTTTTCTTTATTAAAACCAAATTGAAACTCGTCTGTTTGATCTTTTAATTAAAACAATTCTTATATTATAACGCACACACACACACACACATATATTACAAAAACGAAATCAGACTATTTTTGGGACTGAATTAATTGAAATTTAAGTATTTCGAATTAGAGTCGTTCTCTATGTATTTGGATCCAATTTCTTCTTCTTGTTATATTTGATACGATTGTCTTTAAATAACATAAAAGTCTCTCAGTTTAACAAGAAGATTCCATTTCAACTTAACAAAACAGCAATTAATCGATGAATTTAATTAAACGCCATAATGTTTTTTTTTTTGATAATACAAAGGCCTAAAAGTAAAATTTAATTAATTTAAAATAGAAAAAAGAAAACAACGAACGAAAGAACAATTGATATAATTCGAAATAAATTGACCTAAATTTGATAAATTAAGCACTACAAGATTGACGATAGTTGTTGAAACTTCTTGGACTGGTTAGTCGTGAATATTGATTTCTCTTTCTCTATATAGATACTTAGTTTTTCTTTCAAACGTTAGAAAAACATTAGGTTCAAATATAGAGCAATGAAGTAGGGATTCGGATAGAGAATTGTACAAAGAGGAAAAAATTAAACCAACTTGCAAATGTTTAGAACGTGAAATAGATGTTCATTTTAGTGGTTGGTATCTTCCACTAAAGATAGTAACAACAGTTTCTATTGTTTTTGTTGGAATTTAATTTCACTTGCTGTTTAACAATTTCATGTCAACATTTATTAAACAAAATGAAATTTTATAAACAGATAGACAATAGATAGGAATCTTTTTTTTATTATTTCTTTAGGAGCTTGAAATTGCTTATATTTCACTACTATCGTTTATAATTTGGTTTTACACACATCTACCTGTCGATTTCACCTGTACAGCTTATAGTAAGTTCGTGATAATTATATCCAATTCATCTCAATTAAACATCAATAACTACAGAATTCTTTAAAATATTCGCACACACCCTCTAAATTGTCTTCAATACTCTCTGTTTTGTCTTATCGAATTGAAATAAAACCAATTTAAGCCTGAACGGATAGCGAGTTCAAAAGCCCTTGAAATATTGGGGACGGTCCTGTATTAGCAGAGTACAGTACAGACACGCCTTTAATGTTACAATCCCCATTCCTATACTTTTAATTAATCATGGAAGACCATTTGCCGATGATAATAAACACCATTGAATTGTAATGGAAATTTTTGTGAAATATTTGCTACAACCTAAACCTTTGTTTAGTTGAAGTTGTAACTTAAATATTACTGGAATCAAGATTGATGCTTTTTTCCGTTGGTGTTTTTGTTGTTGTTGTTTTTTTGTTGTTGTTTTATAAAACAGTTAATTGACAACCCAACTTGGTTTTCTTTTCAATTAATCGTAATTGAAATTGACGTTTTGTGAGAAACTTAAACACTTTTTAAGACGTTCAAAATAAATTTCAAAGCGATAAAACAGTGTGTTCTTCCATACTACGAGCTATCCACTCAGAATGTCTCTTTATATGTAAAAAAAAACAACAATTGATCTAAAGCCGTAGTCCCACAGTGCGTAATTCGGCGAGTCTTGACGCAGACTCAGCTCGGCTTGGGGTGGCTTGGATTTTCGTTAAATTTGGCGCGAGTCAAAGAGAAGGCAACCCTCTTCGTGCTCGACTCGTCATACGTCGAACCTGATGAATACCTAGGATTCAGTAGCGCTCAGGTTATCGCTAGTGGCGGCTGTACATTCTTTGGGGCCCGAAGCTAATAATGATTTTAGATCTCCTGAGCTAAAGAAAATAACAAGTAATTGTACGAGACCTTTACTACTACGGGGCTAATTGTAAGCACCTGTCGAATTAGGGAAAAAGTAAGATAATACGGAGAGATATTTATGGCATGCACATTGAAGAAGTCGCTTCATCCGCCAATCGACGATGGTGAAAGCACAGATAAACCTTAGTATTTCCGTACGAATGAGATTGAATAATCCGAAAGTCGCTTAAGCGAGCTTTTACTATTCTACACCTTATTGTACCGAGCACTTTTGAAGGCCCCGTAGCGATTCACGGCCGGACGCTAGTAGCGTCATTAGCGTCATGGTAAATCCGCCCCTACTAGTCGTTGATAAGTTTGGTTATTTTTTTCATAATAAATTAAAAATGGAGTAGCTAAACGACATTATTTTGGGGTTTTTGTTCATTTATGAAGGGGAATATGGAATCCAAGACATCCAAAGCATAAGAACAGAAACCTCGACCACGATGCTTGGAGTCGCATGGAAGGAAAAATACAATAGTAGTATAGCAGTGCAGATTCTAACTCACTTTTGCGCGGTAAATTTGAATTTTGCGTTTTGGTGGAGGCGCCTGGAATTAGGGTGGAGGTAATTCCCCCGTTGTTGTCATAAACAACTTGATATTGCTAACAAGTTGTTGTTATCGCTAAAAGGTTGTTGTTATTTCTAACAAGTTGCTATTATAGTTAACAAGTTGTCGACGACAATAACTGATTTAAAATGCATCACGGCAGTGACAAGACTGGGGCAAAACTTACTTGCCAAATCAACCAGAATCACACTCGACGAACTCACACGTGTAGTGAAAATATTATCCCCGGGCCAAGCGTTGTGGCTTCCGGCTCAACAATAATATTTGAATTGTGGTTTGTAAGGCATGACGTTTATCGATTGCTTATCACTTTAATGATTTCGTACGGCAGATATTTTCATCATTAGTGGAATGTCGCTCATGTACCACAATGGAGATGTCAACTCCATAGATTTTTTCTTCCAAATTAAATCTGAACGCTCTTGTACTACGTAGTCTGGCATAATAGATAGAATTGCTGTTGCAGATAGTCGAGTTGGTTAAATCGTAATAAGTCGAGTATAAGTTAAGTCCCTTAACCAAAAGTTGTATATTGGCTACAGCTGTGAAGTTGAATTTCTGTTGATTCTATATAGAACAAATTCAACAATAGACGGTGTTATTAAAGAATAATCATCAAAGAGAATAAAGTTTCAAAAACATTGTAAATTACATTTAAAGGCTTGGCAATTTGTTTTTTTGAAAGGCATTGTATAAAACATAATGTAATTTATCAGACTGTTGACGATTATTGAGTTTCCAGTTTTTAATGTTGAGGATTATTATTATTATTATTTAGAAAACTCGGGGAAAAATTGAAAACTTTTACATAACAAAATTTCGACTTTTAATAATGTTGATTTTTTCCGCATTTGCCTAAAGCGAGGGGCTCTATTATGGTGGTGGTGGTGGTTGTGTGTAATAAAATTAAAAGAAACGACTCCTAATTAATATTGAATTAATAAATTTGAAAATTTTTGATTTAAATCGAATTTTCGATGAATTATGAACGTATATCATCATTGTAACTACATCAATTATAACAGAGAATAATAGATAGTTAGACAGATAACAGCTGCACCATAATTACAAATTTCAATTCACCTGTCTTTACACACGTCCATAATTATTTTAATTATTATGATTCGATTTCAGTGTCGTTTCTATCCCGATTATTCAATTTTGTAAATTATACTATGAAATAGTGGGAAATTTGATTGATATCATAACACGTAAAACGTATAAAAATAGTTTTCATCAAACAAATGTATCAGATCCGAATTGTTATATCGATAGATACATTTTTAATTATCACCAAATAAATCAAAAATTGAAAAGTCAACCAATTTTATGTCTAAATACAACTGACATCCTGATAATAATAATAATAATTCAACCATTATTATTACAAAATATGATCAACATAATTATTTGCAAAAATTTGCATTACTATTAAAATTTATTAGATAGGATTTATTAATTATAAACATTACTGTGTTGGTTTAATTGTTTTTTCGATGTTTATACATACACACATACATACATATCCCTCTTTAACCATTTCTCATCCAAATCCCATCCCCTAGAAACAATGAAATTTAGCTTGAAGTTGTTTACTGAATTTAATGGAAACTTTAGATTATAAACATTGCAATGATAAGTATTCTAACACTTCGAAAATGATATTATGCTGTGAATCTCAATTAGGATCAAATTATAATATTATTCTATTAACGAATTTTCAAAATTAGACATTCTTCAACGAAATCCCCATCTTTATTCTTCAAATTACAATTGTTCAAAATTGTAGCTCAATGCCACTACCACCAGTGGCTAATTCTTATTATAAATACACCATTATTGCTGGTTCCAAACCAATTTGTGGCGATATGACGCCTCTAAAAACTTCACATCAGCCACTAATAGTTGCTTAGCTTCCATTTAAATTGGGCGCTGATTTTGCTAGAAATCATTGCGACGATATAGACAATAGGAGCAGTTTTGTCTCAACTATTTCAGTATACTGCAAGTTCTTATCTATAACTGTTTAGGAATGGTAAGTTCTGTTAGAATTGGCAATTGTCTGCGCCTATCTAAATGTAACAAAAAAATGCAACACCAATCATGCAGTTATCTCTATATATTTTGTTTAAAACAATCAACTTTTGTAATTTGATAGATAAAAAAAGAATAACTTCACAAACAAATGTCAAAAGTTTGTTATTTGATGGTAACAATTGATTTCCTGTAAATATGTTTGTTTGAGTTTTTTTAAAGTTTTTTAAAATTTGCATTTGTGTAAAACTTTTTAATCTGGACGAAACCTGAAAAATGGTATTGTTGTCTTCTAGAACGTTGTATTTATTAGTTTAATTTTCTTAAAAAGTTGCGTTACGAGCTAATGGAATTATTGTAATTTTAAATACAGCAACAACAACAACCATAACACGTCGGGAATTTTGGAAAGTTTAAAATTGAAGAGGGTATTGGGGCTAATTGTCTGTTTGTTTTATGAAAACTGTCAAAAAATCCATACCCAGCCTTGTTTATCTTGATTATTTCGGGTGAATTCTATTGTCCAATTAAATATTGACATAAACATTCAAAGATGATTACAATTTCGGAATTGTATATAGATTCTCGCCCTTTATAATTTGATTTCAATAAGAAAACATCGAATAAAGATGAATATTTATTAAATTCTTTTAAATGATCTTCATTAGTCTTGTTAGAATTAAAACAGTTCGTCTATTCGCTATTTAATAATTTCATTATCGATTTAACTTTGTTAAGTTTTCCATCTGTTGGATAAATTCTGAATTCCTGCTGTTTCTATCTAGAAAAAAGATCAAAAGAGCTACAAGTTTTATTAAAAGCTAATTAGAATTCCTAATTGAAAATTTTTAATTTGACATTGTTTAATGCGAGATCCTATTTTTAAGAGCAACAATAAAAAGACCATTAATTATTGACTCATTTCTGATGTCTTTATTTTTTTTTTAATTTAAAATACAACATCGTCTTGTAATAAGTGAAAGAAAATTTTAATTATACCGCTGGAAAAATTACCCGTTTCGATAATTAATAATTCAACATTCAACATGGAAAAAAATTTTATTGTAATTTCTTCCAACCAAAATTGCAGCAGTTTATTGAAACTTACTTTGCTTCAATTCAATCAAAATCTCTTGGAACTTATCTAGTAAAGTATGTTGAGATTTACCGTTTACTTTGGATAGGATTTTCATGCGATTTTTGTTTGAATTTTAACGGTCTTGTTGATTCTTGAAGAGGAAATGGATTTAAAAGTGTTTCCAAGATTAATGGAAGCTATACAGTCGATTTATTTTGATCTGACGATAACAACTAAAAAGTTTGTTATCAATGAAGAGAGGTAGTTGATTGATATAATGGATCACACACTCTATTTCTTGTTAATTAAAATGAACAATTCAATCATAAGGTGTGTTTACATTTACACGTTTTCTCGTGCGTCGAAGGCATACAGAATCCTGAAGTGGATAGCGTCAACTTGACTGGAATAAGTCGATAATCAACAGATGCGCGTGCGTCTTCTGTATACCCTTATTAAGTTGAGTCGGCCAAAACTAACAGACGGACTGTATTTGTGATGTTCAATTTAAAGCTTCTTCAAGTTTTTTTGCGAATTCCTTTTATAACGTTGTTTCTATTGTCGGTTTTATTGCGTTTTCTTTTTTTCATATATTCTCTGTATGTACATAATGTGTAGGTAGATAATATTAATTTCCAGTCTTTGTGAAATGATGGAAAGTCGAAAGATTGTCGACAAATATAATAAAGTATGTGTTCAACATCATCATTTTCTATTCGACTAACTTGACTGATTTATTTATGTTTTTTTTACTTTTGAAGAATTCAATACACAAATTATTGTTGTGTTGTCATCTTTTCTAAATAAAAATTATCGTACAATGATTGATTTCATTCAGTATTCATTTAAGCTTTTCAATATTTAAAAGTACACTACGAAATTTGAATAAAGTTTGTTTTCATTGGTTTCTCTACAAGTGAAAACTCTCAATGGACGAACATATAAATAGATTTGTGTCTTTATATTTTTCTTCCTCGTTCAATATTCGTCTCTTATAGTGGCACACACTATAAAAACACCGATATATGGAAATAAATATAAGCGCACACACGAATATTTGTAAAATAATTTCAATATTTGGTGATGTCGTAAATATTCTTTTAAATTATCGTTTTTCGGTAGGTGGAAACTACCATTACTGGAAATGGCTTTATAAGAATTTACGCTATTTTCCAATTTCTGAAATCTCTACGATTACTAAACTAATGCCGGTATACTTAACCAAAATAACTATTAATCTTTATTGCTGACAGTGTAGTTAAATATTTTCAAAATCAAATAAATCTTCAAATATGTGTGTGGTGTTGTCTATTTTTGGTAGTTTGTCTAAATAAATACGGTCGTTGATTACAATATCTTCTTCATTTCCGGGTTGGAATCGTGTCTTATTTCGCTCGCATTTTTATGAGAACCACAAAACTCATGACAGTAATGGGAGTAGCAACAACAACAACAACACCAGCAATAATAGCCTTGATATATGTGTGATGGTTGGCAAAAGACAAAAACAGGACGTTATTCTAACCAGGAAACGAGAAACACATCGTAACTTCCTTGTTGATTATGTTTATCGTAATTAAATGACAGAATGCGGTCGATTTTCTTACGGTTGACTAATCTACACCGCTTATTTGTTTTTGTTTTTTTTCACAAAAAATGTTGTGGATGGGACAGCGGAAGTGCACATTGAGAACTCTAAAACAGGACAATGTAGCATGGAGTAAGATTCAAAAATCGGATCAATTGTCAAAAATTCAATGGAGTAGGAAGATGTAGAAAAGTGTACTTGGTACTTTAACTTTGAATAAAAGTAATACGACGTTTGTGATAGAATTGTAGCTCTATTGTTGAAAATATTCCAAAGAAAAGAGGTGAAAGCTATGAATATTGTTTAGCATCAGATACGTGACCAGAATAATTGAAACGAAAGGCGCCTCTTCACACGGACTCATTTAGTCGGCAACATAATCAAATTTCTCGCGTAGGTAGCAGCGTAAGTCAGCAGTTTTGACTGCTGTCCATGTGCCCGAGCAACACAGTCAACGCCTGCAATTGGTTCCATGCGAGAGCAGTAAATGAATAAACATCAAAGCCCAGTGTAGACAGCACCCGCAAATAGTGTTGCAAGCGTTGTTGGCAACGTTTGCAACATCTTACCGGCTTAATGTATTCATGTGGGACAGAGCAGAAAACATTCTTGGTTGGCGCTACAAGTTATTTTTCATTAAAATCTCGAAATTATGGCAATTCTTAGAACTCAAATTTTGATCTCTACACCTCTGATTGCTATTCAAAACAATTTTATATTTGGGAAATAACGTTGAAACGTATCTGATATGCGTGCTACCGCTTAATAAGCTTTCGCTTACAGAATAATTGCGTATTTTGCGTGAACATGATCGTAGTCCTGTCACAATTAGGCTTATATTTCGTAAGAGTTATAACAATTTTAAAGTAACGAAAGAAAAACAACTGATTTGTTGTTGTATATACATGTAAAAATGATAATGGAAACAACGCTGAATGAGCGACTATTCCAGACAATTTGTTTGATTTATATTGAAAATCTCACCTAGTTTCAACTTCTGTGCTCGGATTAAAATCTAAAATTTTTAAGTACATAATGGTTGGGGAAATATCTATGTAGACATGGAGATAATTTTTAAAAACTTTTTAATGTAAAATTGTGAAACTTTATACCAATAAAAGTGTAAAAATCGAGACGTTCTTCTACTATATAGATTCATCAAAAAGATAAACGATTCGTGTTGTCTGTAGAATTTTTAAGTTTCTTATAGTGCCACAATATAAATTGTATAGGATGCTCAACTTTATTTTGTTAGATATTTTAAAGACTCTCAATGGCTTCACAACAGTATACAATTTCACAAAAGTAGAGGCTTTGTATTGCAATAAATGGTTTTGATTGTAAACATGTTTGTATCGCTTTAAATCATTCAAAAAGGATCAAATTCACGATTATCTTGATAAGTGATTATAGCAACATTAAAAATCTTTACTAGTGTTGGTAGTTGCTTTAAAAGCTTTTAATGCAATTTATCCTTCAAGTGTAACAAATAATTCAATCAAGGAACAACTGATTCCATTAATGAAGCATGTATTGATTGATATCAAAGTGAACGTTGGGACATTCTTCACTGTCAACCATTAAAAACATATTTTTCTTTATTTTAAATAATTTAAAACAAGATTTATATGTTGCCATTTCACATAAAATAACAGAACAGCGTAGAGACAAAGTCTAGATTTTCGTACAAATTAGAAAGAAATTTGTGGAAGACTTATTGTCGTTCTGTTTAGACAATTTGTTGTTGGATGTTTCTAATAAATGGGACAAAGATCGAAATACTGGATACAAATTTAGTTTAGTTTTGATCTTGATACCGTTTCCGTGTACCTACATCGTATTTTTCTAACAAAAAATATGATCGAGATTTTATTAAAAGATATCAAAATTATTTAATAACCCAATAAAGCTTAATCAAAGCTTATCAAATTTATTTATGTATAATCCATATAATATACGGAAACAGCATGCAAGATGAGGAACTTAAAAAGATAACACAACAACGCCTATATATTGAGCTAATTTATGGTTTTCAATCGACGCCTACCTACTACTACCACCGTCACAACCAGCACCTGTACGATATATTTCATGCACAAACACTCATTATTCTATCTATGTACAACGATATTTTTTTTTTTGTGGTATAGCAAAATCAAATTAATGTAGCGTTAGATAAACAGTTTGTGTCAGGATGGATTCGTTTAAAGGTTCTGATTAAAACAGTTCCGTTTGCTCCCTTTTCAAACTATCGTATAGAATTGGAGCTTTCTATATTTGTCAATTAGTTTAAATTGGTTTAACACTCAAAACTAGCAGTTTAAACTTAATATAGTTTGGTAAAAGCGATACCAGCCAATAACAGTATTGTTCAATTGGTACTTTTATTTTATTTATTGATTTTCTCTAATACTTACCAATGTTAAAATTACCAGCGTATTTCCAACAACGGCCAACATGCAAATGATAGCATATAGAGGTATCATTATCTTTCCAGATTCATACCATTGTGGTAGATTTCCGGTTTTTGCTAACGTTTCCTGTGTTGATGATACAATGATACTACTACTACTACCACTACTAGTATTAATACTGTTGTCATCATCATAATCATCAAATATACTACTTGTTGAACTGTTTGAAACTATCATACTACTGTAATTAACCAAAATCCACTCCATTTGAGATTTCTCTTCACGAAACTTTTCCTCACTTATAAATGAAAATCATAGAAACGTTTGCTGTAGTTATACGGAAGAGAGTCTGTAACAAAGTTCTCAATTAATTTTGATTCGAATAATTACAAAACAACAAATTCATTTGATTTATATCTCAATCTATCTATCTATCTTTGTTGCTAAAATAGGAAACTTTAAATGTGATTTATTGATGATGGTAATCTAAATTTGATGAGTTCTCAAAGTTGTCAAAGCGTTGCCTGTTAGTTGAGGATACGTTTTACGAATGGTTTTGATCGTTTATGATCCAAAAAGTAGGTAAAAGTTTTACGATATTCACATCAACACATAATTCAAATTCGACAATTGTTGCAAATTTACTTATTATAGTTTGGGGATATTAAGAAGGAATTTGAAAATTAGTGAATACCACTACACTATTGTTAAACAGAAATACTTCTAGTTTACAAGCTTTGAATAATGGTTTCCAAGTCTTTCAACAATCATTTTCTAAATTGAATTATTATTGTTTAATGTATATATTTTTTGTTGTAGAAGTCTTAATTGTTTGTTTTAATTGGATCGATCTTGTCGGGCGCATCCACCATTTTTTTCTAGTTTACGGTTTCATCTCCCAAATTAATTGCTTTCAAAGTTATGGTCTTTTAAATTTCGATTTAATTGTGCCGACTAGAAATCATCTTCGTATTTTGTTAATAAAATTATAAAGTTTCAACTAATTGTTTTTATTTTTTATTGTTATAGAAAGAAATTCTCACCAATTTGCACTGGAATCTTGTCAATTCTTTATAAAGTTTTTTCCGTTTATTATGATTATTATTTTGTTGTGTGTTGTTGTTTGTAATTATAGCAAAAAAACTGTATAGTTTCGATAGCGCATCTTCCGTTCTTAAGCAACAGTTTGTTAGAGCTGTACCGAATCGCGATGTAGACTGAAATTGAAAGCTGGTAAAGGCAGACATCGCGACGCCGGCGCTACCTTATCCATTCAAAAAACCATCCCTGACCTATAATATAT
>JAZBGY010000657.1:0-46619 GCA_037414755.1 Lydus trimaculatus | reverse complement strand
ATGGTTCCATTCAAACAAAATTTACGTATTTCAACTAATCCTTTCTTTTGAGTCTCGTTCAGCATCTTAGTCTTGAAAATTTACAAAAATTAATTAATTAACAAATTAACAAAACAGCCTCTTACTTGAATTGTTGATAATAGAAATAATGTTGTTGTGATAAATATGATGAATTTCATATTGTTAAAATTTGTCTTCAAACCGATCAAACACATTTTTAGTTAACTAAATGATTTTGAACGTTTGCCACTTTTTTATATGTATGTGATTTATTATAGTAGAGTTGATGGAAATTTAAAAAAAAATAATAATGGGGGATTAAATGATTTTTAAACTGATTTGATAAGAAATAAATAAATTTTACATAAAGAAAAAAATTAAAAATTCTATATTGTTGATATCAACCATGACGATAAGCAAATAAACAATAAATAACAAACAAATAAATAATTTATCGCTGCTAGCATGGATGTTAACATTGTTAACAGATTACAGGTAGGTGCTACCTGCTAAAAGAAAGGCAATCTGGCAGACTGAATAGAATTTAAATTACACCTTCCTCAACCGTATCTAACCACAGGTAGATCCATGGAGCTTACCCATATGGTGATCGTGTATGGCGTATGGAGAGTGGCTGATTTCTATGCATGAAATGTATGATATCTCTAAAAATCAAATGTTGGGCTCTTTAGAGGATGCAACTGTAATTAACCTCCTTATTATATTGACCGTGTTATTCTACTGTAAATTTTAATGTTTTTTCTAACTGAATCATCTGTTTACTTGTGCAATGTACAACATTTACATAATTCACGCTTATCCACATGACTGAGCTTATAGATGCATAGAAGGGATTGTTGCAAATAATGAGCAAACCAGTGGAAGCTGCCAAAACTAACAACAAAGAAATATTTGTAAGGTTGTAAATTTCTTATTTTATTTCCAAACATTTATTTTTGATTTATTTACTTAACATTCACTTAGTATTTTATCGGTTTTATGTGCACCAGTCATTGATCAAATTTCCATTCTTAATGCATCTTTCTTGCCCATCAATATCATCCAAATGCCCTGGGTAATATTACAGATTTTTCTTGAAATTGCTAGTATTATTCAACTTGTCTTGCTACATCTGTGAATCTTACTGGATATAGGGAGCAAAAACTTTTCTTCAACAAGTCTACTCTTACGCTAATTTGTTATTCATACACTTATCGTTAGGAATGAGTGCAAAGTTTACCGGAATACTATAAGAAGAAAACAATTTAAACGTTGATGAAATAGAATGAATCGTATAATCAAGAAATTATAAATTAATTATGGTGTAGTACTTGACATTAATTGAAGCTTAAGTATGAGTGAAGAACAACCTGATATTACTGTATTCTCCAGCTACGTGAATTAATCTTATTTGAAGATAGACATATCAAAACTGTGATAATCACTAAAAATTTAAATTTCGTGAAAGATTAAAATGTAATTTCTGACTAGACATAATTGCAGGAACGGTGAAATTTTCCACCATCTTCCACTTGAATATTTTCAAAAAGGATTAAGGTTTTGGTAGCTTAATGGTTAAAATACGAACAATAACCCTTCCTGCAACTAGCACTTTTATGTTGATGATAAGATTGAACATAATCACGGGTAAATCAACAAAAAAGCACTAGAAATGTGACAAAAATCGTTTTTTTGAACTTGCAATTCCGGTGTTGATCGAGATTTGTCTACAATAGAAAAGCTCTCCAGAAGCTTCAATAAATAAATTAAATAATAATCAATAAATTTTGTTCAACTTTTTATTGAACTACAATTGTAAAATAGAAGCATATTTATTTCGGTTTATTTTTGAGAAAAAAACCTAAAGCGTCGGAGGTGGTAAGTCCAAGTATTTATGTATACATTTACCAAATTTCCATGATGTTTCGACAGGATTCTCGTATTTTATCTTACATTCATTATAAATCTTATCAGTTAGTTTTGTACCAAGTAAATGGTTAAAAGCTGGACGAATTCCATCAGTTGGAAAATATTCAACACCATCCCAATTTATATTAAATTTACTAAGAAAACAATGCATATAAGCTTTTAAATTGCCATCATTATCTTTATACGTTTGATAGAAGTCTACTAAGACCTCTGTTGGCAATTTGGTTTGATTTAAACAACGTTCACGTATATACAATAAAGCTGCATTCGTTTTATCGTTGGGTTTTTGGGCCTTAAAAATTTACAAAAACCATTGATTATTTATTTAACAAATTAATTGAAATTGTCTCACTTGAATTGTTGAAAACAGAAATACTATTGTTGTGATAAATATGATGTACTTCATTTTGCTAAAATTTGTCTTTAAACAAATCGAATACACTGTTAATTCACTAAACGAATTTTGAACAATCGTCATTTGCTTATATGCAGGTGATTTGGAACAGAGACGGATTTAAATCAAAATTATTGTTTAGAATCCTGATTTGATTTGTACAATAGATGGTGGATTTCTTTTGTGAAGGAAAAAAAAACAGAAATACATTTGATAAAGCAGTAATTTATTTTTTATTAAAACTCATTCTTTTAATGATTTTTAAATTGATTTGATAAGAAATCAATAAATTGAATATAAAAAAAAATTAAACGTCTGTATTATTGATATCAACCATGACAATAATCAAATAAACAATAGTTAAAAGGTATATTAATCTTTTATTAATTATTATTATCTTATCATTACACTCTATAACTATTGTTTATTTAAAATTAAAATTCGGATTCTTATTTGGTTGGGTATCCTTCAGACGGCCGGTATTTGTATGCACATTTGGCATACTCAAATGCACTATCCTCCGGTGTTGCTTTCTTATTCAAACATTCACTCAATATTTTACCGGTTTTATCGGCACCAATCATCGGTTCAATTTTCGTTTTTAATGCATCTTTCTGGAAATTGCCTTGTTCATCAACACCACCCATATGCTTCAAGAAACATAACAAATATTTCTTGAGTTTGGCATCATCTTCGAAAGTGCCTTGACGTGCCTTCTTTGCCAATTGTTCATCGACACCGGTAGCTTCGGTACATTTCTTTTGTAAAGCCTTAATTTCTTCTTTTTGTTGATCCGTTAGTGCCTAATTCCATCGAGAATTCATTATTTAAAATTTAGAAGAAAAAAAAAACAATTTGGTACTTACCTGAACACTGATGGATAAAGCTACAATAGCAACAAGCACAAGAATGAATTTCATTTTGTTTATTGTAGTCGTTGTGTTGTTTTTTAAGAAACTGATAGTGGATACGTCTGTACTGTGGCTTTATATACCCTTAAAGACTGTATATTGTTGTTTGTCAAATTATCTATAATAAGGAAAGTTATTATTTAATTAAACTGATCCAGAACCGTCCGCAATGGCCATTATTCTCGTCTATTCAGTTAAACATTTTAAATAAATTTATCACGACAAAACAAAACTAATTCAAATATAATTCAGTTATTTTCCACCTTTTATTTTTTTTGATGAAGAGATTCCAGAATTTTTTTTTTTATTTATTCAATCCAATTTAAATTGTCCCTTATTATTTAATTCTTTCTATTTAAATAATGGTGACATGTACTTTTCCATTTCACATTATTGGTCACGTATTTGATTCAAAATTGTCCAACATCGGGTATTATTGATTTTTCAGGAATATTCCCCATTATTTCACATCATCTACAGTAACAATAATGATTGAAAATCTTCAAATATTGCATTATTATTATTATTGATTAAAATACTGTTCGTTGAACTAGATAAAGAAAAGTTGAATTCTTTGTATAAAAGAATGAACAAAACGTTGGAATTTTTTTTGATAAAAACATGGGATATTGAGTGAAAATTTCAGTTGTTAGCTTTTCACAATCTAACACATAAAGCAGAGTTTGTTTATGAATATTCATTTAAAAACTCGCCTCTTTTATGGCATTTTTTTACATAAATAACCAGCTAAAATGCCTCGTCAATTTAACCGGAAATCAAAAAAAATATATTCAAACTGTATCTGAATTTTTTTCTATTTTAATTGTTTATAATAAATATCTTATCAAAATTGACCTTTAACTATTTAAATTAAAGAGATTCCTCTAATTACATCACGTGTCCATTTATACTTATCATCATTTTTAAATATACACGTATTTAGTTTTGTAATAAATAATACATGTGTTGATGATTATAATTCAATTGATAACGATGATATTAAATTTTAAATATGAAAAATTTCGTTGTTTTGATATAAATAACCTAATTTCATTTTATTAGATGTATGATGTTCGGAATTTATAGTTGGATAGACATTAAAAAAAAAATGTTTTATTACTTGAAGAAACAATTTACTGTCTGACTTATTTAAAAAAGAATTATTGCTCTATTAATACATTTTTATTATTACAGTCTGGATGTGAATGCCCATTGCAATTCAAATTATCATCATCACCAAATGCTACCAACGAAACATATATTATCTTACTGTTGCTTTCAAATAATACTCTTAAGCTCGGTTCAGCACGCCTTGCCGTAAATCAACCTTTTCTTGTACGTAAGGTTCATTTTGAGATAAAGCAAGGCTAGCCACAAACTAAGGCGAGAAGATGAACCGGGCCCAAGACATGGTTCTCTTATTGTTAGTTATGCTGTAGACAATACTGATGCTCTTATGTCCGTTGTTTAGACTACAAAGAAGTCTTTGACGATGACGACAATATCCTGAATTGGATTGTTTTTCTTGGGCATTTTTTTGTTTGTTTCCACAACATTAAATGCATCACATTTCCTTAATTCGCTCTGTAAATTATTCACAGTTGCTACTTTAATTATTTCAAGACTTTCTGTATTTGTTAGACTTGAAGAAGTTGATAGTGTCGAAATAGAAAAAGTTACAAACTAGAATAAAATTGAATTCTAGAAAGTATAGATTTGAGAGTGATTCAAAATGTCATTCCAGAATTTAATCATTGAAAAGTTTAAATTTGTCCAAAACTTCCATTTTCATCTGAACAACAACAATAATAACGATAATAATAATAATAAAAATAAAGTAAAAGGAAATATGAATTTAAAATTTCCTATGTCGTTAAAACTAGTTTTAATTAAGAAATTTACGATTTCAATTATCTGTTTATAGATATTCATTGCTGAAATTATATCCCTTTGAGAACATTATAACGGACCAATTTAAAATGGGATATATTTCGGGTTTTATATACAAATGAATACAATTTTTATTGCACAAATTCGTTGAAAATGCAAACGAAAACAAAATACAAAACGATATATTTACACGTAATGTCTGTATAATAAAAAACAGAAATAAAATTGTAGAACATTAGAGTTTCGCTTAACGTATATACATAGAAGGTAGTGGCATAACTGCCATATCTACACTTAAACTTAATTGAACAAATAAGATAGTTGTCTAGAAGAGGCACAAAACGCGCTTCGAGACCATTCACAAGATTGTATTGACCGCATCGTTATGGGAAATCCGTTGATCAAATTCAAAACGTTTGGAATTGTGAATTACTTATCAAGCTTCTACCATCAAACACTATTGAGAATACTACAAATTTAGATAAAGTTTCTTCTATTGTCTAAATCTGACTGTAGATTTCAATCAGAGTAGAGTTAATGGGTAAAAACTAAAGGAAGTGAAACATAACTTTAAGTAAAGTTGTTCTATAATGCCCACATTGAAAAAGCAGACTTTCTAAACATTTTATAGATTGTAAACTATCCATTATTATTGTTAATATTAGTGATAATTGAATTGATAGAGAATAAACGGAATTCGCCGTTTAACAAATGAATATGTAAAATTACAGTTCACGCCACTTATAACGACATCGTTCCGAATTTAAAAATCAGGTCAATTATAATGATGCATTTTTAACGACAACGTCTATTACAGTCTTACAATTTGTTCATAATTGGTTCGGATATAACAACTGTATTCACAACAAAAGCATTTTAAGAATTTAGAAAACAGTATTTTTCATTAAGTAGAATTCCTAAAAAATATACCTTGTTAAAGCCTTTATTAACATATCTGCAGATATAATAAAGTGCCTTCATCGAAAAACCCCATTGTATTTTGCTTAAACCAAATTTTAAGGCCTATGCACACGGCGTCTTTTTCACGCGTTAAGCGCAAGTAAGACGTGCTGCGAAACGTTCATGAATCGATAAACGCGCATTTACGTCGATACAGATGCGCTGTGGCATAAAAGTGATAAAAAAACACATGGTGCAACTCTCAATCTTTTTTGTCAGAGACTCATCAACAGTAGTAGTAGTAAGATGGCGTTGGTCGAGGCGCGCGTTTGTATCGCGTTTCTAACAATATTCTATAACGACATTTTACGCACTGCATACGCACGTCTGTATAGGCCCTTAATTATATACTTCAACAGTTTCGTACCGTGACGATTATGAATGCAAATCGAATAGTGAACACCACCTTCTTCTATACAACTTCATCATCTGAAGCTCATCTTAATCAAAAATCGGTTGATATGGAATTATTTGTTTTATTGCTTGAAAAATGCATATGTCGCTTCATGGCCCGGTTCATCTTCCATCCTTCAATCTCAGCTTATATTCACTGAACTTAAGACTCATTTTAAGTGAAGAGAACTTAAACTTTTGATGAAATGAAATGAAACCGACGTTTAAGGACCTTTAGACCAGTTTAAGAGGGAGTCGACCTTAAGTCGAGATGTATGAGAGAAAAAGAACCGTGCTTATCAGTGTTTTGTTGCTCATTCGATTTATGTTTATGTAGAAGAAGTTTACATAAAAATAGAAAAATATAACACGGCTCATACAGGTTGAGACAGTTTATTCAGGAACATAGGGGAAACTACAAGCTTTCGTATGAATTGAAAAGAGATGGCAGGTAGAATCGTTGTAAAAGTATAGTACGGACGTTTTACCTAGGCGAGAGCTTTGGATGCGCACAAAACTTTTTACCGTTATAGCACCATCCCCTAAAATATTAGAAAACCTTTCAAAGGCGTGAAGTAAGTGATTTCTTAAATAGTGTTATGCAGAAACTGTTTGCAATACGTTTAACTATTTTCTTAAAGTTGTTAGTCTTCTAAAAACACTTTTTGGAGCTGGAACTTATTTTCAGAATGGTTAATTTAAGTTTTATCTGTTATGTCTTATGATTTGTTGTATCAACAACTGGCTTTACGAACGTCTATGATTTTTACTTATGCTTGAATGTTTGCTATTTGTTAAATACAGGTAAAAAGACCCGCCCACCCCCTGCTGGTGCAAACCCATCTGCATAAACTCTCGCCTCGATAAAACGTCCTACCTATACCCACTTTTAGTGTTCCTAGATGTAATGTCTGTACCTGTATATCGAAAGTTTCGTGTAATATGCGGGTTGACTTATTTATTTAAATGGGGCCCCAAAAATATTTCCCACCTTAAGGCCACATCAAGGTTAAATCCGCCACTGTTTTCATAACAAAAACAAATGGAAAAATTACGAAATAAAACTCCAGTAACAAAGTGTCTTATCATTATTATTTATTTGTTTTTACCAGCAGGTGACTAGAATTCTATTGGTATTAAGATAAGAATACTGTTGACGTCAGATTAATCATTAAACAAATATTTAAATGAAATTTTTTAAAATAATTTTAATAAAATTTGTAAAATTATTACAATTGGTATGAATAAATCAATACGAACTGATCCATTATTCAGTGTTGTTATTGTGGATTCTGTAATTGTATCAAATATAATTGAATTTGTAGTTTCTTCACATGCTAATCCATATAATTCACGATTAGAACAAATCAACGGTGCACCAAATTGGAAAGTTGTATTCGAATTTTTATTTGCAATTATTTTTGATGTAGCCGAATCTAAATTAAATACCAAATCATCAATTATTAATGTTTCACCATCGATTGTTATATAAGAACAATTATTTTGAACAATTTCGTTTGTTTTTTGGATAAATTTATCAGTTGATTGTTTCAATTTTAATTCAACTATATTTTGAGTTGTATATTCACAAATACGATCTATTTCCAAACCGTTTGCAACAATACGAAATTTATTTATAAAATCAATTGATTGGTAATTTTCATAAAGTCGACGATGTACAACTAATCGATCATGATCAATTAGAATGCCTGGTATTAACAATTTATTTAAATTTGACACAATATTATCGAGATAGATTCTGAAATTTTCCACACGATAAACATCCTGTGTTGTTATATTTAAAATTGACCAGAGTTCTAAGAACTTCCGTTGATTTAAACCATAATTTCTCAATGTTGTTTCAATGAAATACGTACGATTCAAACGTATTATTTCAGATAAAATTATCGTACGTACTGTAGTGAAAACTTGATCTGGTGTTTGATTAATTGTTATTAAAACATTATCGATATTTGTTTTATCATATGCACCATCACGTAAAATATCATAAATATCATTTAAATTCAAACCTAAAGCTATGAAGAATCTATCCGTATTGATATTGAGATGATTCAATGTATCACCTAATGTTTGACCAGAAATATTGAGTGATTTCACCAGGATATCATAAAATGTTCCAAATGATGTACCCGTAAATTTTAAAATCTCTTCTAAATTGTCCACATTAAATACTTGATTTGTTGTTAAATTATAATAATTGATAATTGTATACATTTGTTCTAATGATAATTGATCAATTTTGCCTAATTGAATTATATCATCAACGGTTGGTGTATTTGTATCGGTTGTATTCAAGATTTCTCCAATAAGTTCCGGTAATGTTTCTTCTTTTAAATAGAAATTCAAACGTACAACATAATCACTAAAACCAATACCAATTGTTTCAGTATAGGTTTCGTTCGTTTCGTTAATTGATTGGGTTGAAAGTCCATTAAATAGTTGTATTAATATGTGAATTGTGAATGTGAATTTCAAGTTCATTTTTCTATAATTAAGTAAAAATTGTTAGTAGAATGAGTGTTGATGATTTTTTGTAAAATTTCACCTGTATACTGTATTTTATCACTTTTAGTTATAATTCACCTGATAAAACAACTGAAGTTTACAACGGTAACACTAAAGTATGAATACGAAATTTATTGTTTAACAAACATATTTAATTAATATCATGATATCCTTGCCTGTTATTAAGGTGTAAAGCTTTGTTTTAATATCATTGGAATTTAAAAAAATTGCGAGATTTAGCAACTATTTTTGAAATCTGATGTCAAGTTTTTATGACTAGTTTGAAATAATTCCTTTCTTTACTTGGGATGATGATGTGGATTTATTAAGATGAGCCTGAAGTTTATTTAAGCCTGCTACACATTATAGTCGTTTTACTGCGCGTTCATCGATTAGTGTTGCTTGAACGACAAATGACGATAAAAGGTTAAGGTCTAGACGGTATCGCTACAAAGTTTTTCTCCGCTAAGCGCTGTACGATTACAGTGTGGATAAAACTCTTCTATCGTCTCAAACCAGTATCCCAAGATAGTTTCTGTAGAAATTTTAGTCTTAAAAAACTGCCCTAAAGACAAAAGTTGCGCCGCAATACCACAAAATCTGAAAAGTGTTCGGCATTCGGACAACGCTATCCGACAGGCGTGAAGGAAATCGACAATAGAAGCCAGGATTGGACTGCGCCACCGGACCACCGGTGAAAGTCCCGGTGGGCCAGTAAATAGTTGGACCAACAAGCTTTGTAGAATAGTATTAATGCAAATTTCTTCAATATATTTATAAGTAAGGTCCAGTGGGCCAGAAGCTTGCTAGTCCGATACTGGTAGAAGCATACACGACTGTTGATCAACAATGATCCAACTTGCAACTTTTAAGTCGACTAATTTTCTTGTAATTAGAATCGATATATTGGAGCTAACGTTTAGAACAAGGTTGAAACGTGATCGTCAAGGTAGTTTTGTTGTGAAAGCGTAAAAATACTGGGGCCAAGCTCAATTCCTAACAAAGCCAATGTAAACATGTCAGTTATAGGGATTGGCGTGCTTGTTGCACAATGGACATAGACGAAAGGAGCGACAGTTCAATATGTGGCCGGACGGTCAATCGCTTTGAAGCTTTACCGAATAACCAAAAAGCGTCAATTCTTTTTCATTGCTATTTACATAGAACGAACGCTGTTGGTCCCACAGTGTGGATCTATCCTTATTAAGTACCAAAGAAACACAAATTAATCAAATTAAAAGTAATTCTGACCATAAAAATTGAAAAATTGTAATTTTTTTTGGTGAAAGTTTCCTAATTATCTTCCCCTAATTAAGCTGACAATTCAAAATTTTCCTCTTGGTCTACAATTATTACATAATGTGGTGGATTACTAGAAGATCCATGTAAAGGTCAGTTTAATACATGGGTCTAATACTGGGTGTTTATACAAATCCAGATGACAATCGTGACCCATTTTATCCAACATCAAGTGGTGAATTTTATAGTATGTCTGACAAATTTAGTTCAGTTACACTAGTTGGATTAGGAGAACGTTGTCAAGGTTCTAACAGCTTTAAACAGATCGATGAAAGTAAAGTGGCTATATACGTATACGAATAACTGTCACTGTTTGTTGTCGCATACTGAAAGGTATTGCTTTAGATGAATGATTGTGCGAAAAGAGAAATGATAAAACAAAAGAATTATTCATATCATATTTGGAATTTTATGACAACCATATGTCTGGTTCACAAAAAGCTGCAAAGCAAGACATTCAATACGGATATTAACAAACAATTGTTTGATTTACTGGATGGAAAATTTAAGATTTAATCAGAAGAAGCTTCCTAAATGTCTCTATTGTTCAGTTTATGAACACAATTTTGGAAGGAAACTTTCTCCGTCATTTTCATTAACAAATATGAGTGTAAGCACGTGCGGAACACCCCCAACAGTTCCTCCAGTTTACATTTATCGATTTTGTCTAAACTGAAACTTTATATTCAGTACTCCACCTCTAAGCGTAGTTTTGATTTTAGATAAAGCTCTTTGATGATAATTTCTCCATACTGCATTCTTCTAATTAATGCAGCACTATTTCTGTAATTATACGGAATAATCCTCTTTAGAGGATTTAGCGAATATTCAACGATATATGGGATAATATCAACTGTTAAGTAGATTAAATCAAGACGGAGTAAACAATAGGTAAAAAAAAATAATATAACAGACTGTGTAATGAAGGCATCAGTAACAAAAGAAAGATGTATTGCAAAAACGTATTCTATCCAGTCTCAAATAACTTTCCTTTTATAACTGTAGAGGCTTTGCATTATTTGACAAAATACTCAACTCGCTAAACAAATCATAAATTATAACTTTCAGGAATTATCAAATAGAAGAGATAAGGATAAAGATGTCTTTGATGGAGAATATTGTGAAGAAATATGATGTGAAAAATTCTACCTGCTGAAAATACAACAAAGAAATTCTGTTATGAAATAATAAATGTGATACATCAGATTTTCAGATGTAGTATTTCGCTTATTATTAACATTTCCTATATTTTCAGCAACTGAGAATAATAAATCAATAAGACAAAACTTGTTATCTTGACACAATCTTTTCTATTTTAACTAACAATTAGATCTATTTAATTTTAATAAAAATAATAATCTTTGGAAAAATACAATAAATAATACAATAGTAACAATAAAAGTGGACACCATACAGGCGCCCAAAGAGTCTTATTGGATTAGCATAGTTTTATGTTTTAGAATAATTGAAATTTGGGGTGTTATTTCAAGCCGCCTTATTTAACGGTACATCTGCCGCCCTTCTGTGTATAGTTCTACCTTGAATAAATATCAACTTTTATATTTTACTTAATCCAAATTGAGATAACAAACTACCATTGTTATTGTTAATTCTAAAAAAAAAAATTCCATTTATATTTAAATAATACAAATTTATTCCGTTATTCTTGTGATTTGTGTTAATGGTGATAACAGCAAAATGAAAATTTCTGTACGTGTTAAAGACGAATGGTTACAAATACCATGTAGAGATGGTAGGAAAACTATACGTTGGTTAGGTGAAGAAGCTTGGCGTAAATACCAAAAATTAATACAAGGTATCCAATTAGATAATAACGATATCATTAATGTTATACAAGAAGTAAGGAAAACAAGAGGTGGTGCTCTATTAGATCCTGATGATTTAATCATTGATGTACTTGATAATGATGATTTTGTTAATATTGTTTTAACAGCTGATAAACAAGTTAATGTTGGTATTATACCAGACGAATTGAAACACGTCCTAGAACCCATGTATCCTTTTTTTTTTGATTGGTTCAGTTTTGATGTAAATCGTTGTAATTTATCAAATATTCCTTTACTATACAATCAATCATAATAAAGACCAAGCAATTTCCTACCAAGTGAGAATGTGAGTATTCATCATTTGTTTTATCAACAAAATACTAATTAAACAAAAAAATTTAGTACCTGTTTTTAGACGGTTCCAATTTAACTACTGATTTATTAGTAAATTTAGGTAAAGGTGAATTTAAAATTAAGGTAAACTATACACAACAAGTTTCATCATTAACTAATAAAATTATCATACTGTTTAGTTATCAAAAGAGGCTATAAATAATGTGATAAAATCAAGATCATTAGTTGAAACTTTAATGGAGAATGATCGACCAATTTATGGGGTTACAACCGGTGTTGGTAGTTTTTCTAACGTTAATATACCAAATAATCAAATCGAGTATACCTGCTATATTCAACAATTTATTGATTAAATTATTGATAATAATTTTGACTTTATAGGGAATTGCAATATAATGTTATTCGTTCACATGCAGCCGGTGTTGGTAATCCGTTAAGTTTAACAAGAACACGTATGCTGTTAGCCACCAGAATTAATACTTTAGCTAAAGGTTATAGTGGAGTTTCCATAAATACACTCCAATATCTTATCGATATATTTAATGGTACGAATTGTAAATTATGTTGTTTAGTTACAATTAATTAACATTAATAGAAATTAGTTTCATGTTTATCATGGGTACCTGAACAAGGTTCGATTGGTGCTAGTGGCGATTTAACACCAGCTGCTCATTTGGCACTTGGTATGATTGGTGAAGGGAAAATGTGGAGTCCTAAAACAGGATGGAATGATGCAAAACAGGCAATAAAATCCTTATTAACTTTATCGCCCTCTATACACATTTACTAACAACAATCACAACAACACACAGTTAAAGACATCTATCGTTGAATTATAAAAATTTCGTATTATTTAATAAAGAAAACTGAATTGTTAATATGTTTGTTAGGTTTTGAAATTGAATGGTTTTCAACCGTTACGATTAGGTCCCAAAGAAGGTGTTGCTTTAATTACTGGTACACATTTGATAACAAGTATTGGAGCTGAAGCTGTGGAACGTGCTCTACATATTGCCAAACAAGCTGATGTTGTTGCTGCTTTAACTTTAGAAGTATTAAAAGGTACATCGAGAGCCTTTGATTCGGATGTTCAAATGGTACGGCCCCATAAAGGACAGATTGCTGTAGCCCAACGATTGAGGGCTCTACTACACTCTGAAGTCTATCCCAGCGAAATTGCTGGTATTTCTTCTTTCATGATTCCAATTCTACTTTAACTTATTATTATTAATATTTTTCGTAAAGAAAGTCATCGTTTTTGCAATAAAGTCCAAGACGCCTACACGCTAAGGTGTTGCCCCCAAGTTCACGGTATTGTCCACGACACAATCGATTTCGTCCAGAATATAATCAAATTAGAAATGAATAGTTGCACCGATAATCCTGTAATTTTGCTTTATTTTTCTTGTATTTGGTGTTATAATTAATTGGGTTTTAGATTGTTTTTGCTGATCGCGGTGAAATTATCGCTGCAGGAAACTTTCATGGAGAATATCCAGCTAAAGCTTTAGATTTTCTTAGTATTGCCGTCCATGAATTGGCTTCAATGAGTGAACGTCGAATTGAACGTCTTATCAATCCATGTAATCATTTCTGATTTTTTTTTTGTCAATTATCAACAAAAATCATAATTTTAGCATTAAGTGGTTTACCATCATGTTTAGTCCATGATAATGGTATTAATTCTGGATTTATGATGGCACACTGTACTGCAGCTGCGCTTGGTAATTACGATTCATTGAGATTCATTGCAAGTATTGATCTCGATCCCTTTCTCCTGTTTAATCGGAAATTCATTAATAAAAAAAGCTAAGAGATTTAAAGATAGCGATTGAGATTATAATTTGTCGGGAATCTCAATGATAATTGCTTGAAATTAGTTTGTAATTGTATGTAATGATCAATAATTAAAATAGTTTCGGAGAACAAAGTTATTTGTCATCCATCATCGGTGGACAGTCTTACAACTAGCGTTGGTCAAGAGGATCACGTTTCTATGGGCTGTTATTCAGCACGTAAAGCACTACAAGTAATTGAAAATGTTGAACACGTTATTGCCATTGAATTATTAGCAGCATGTCAGGCAATTGAATTTCTACGTCCATTAAAAACAACTGTTCCATTAGAAGCTGTATATGCAAAAGTTCGCAGTATTGTTAAGTAACCAAGCGTACAAAAATAATTAATTTATATTTTTTTCTACTAAAACATTTTTTTTTTGGTTTTCTGTTTGGTTAATGGAAAAGGCCATGGGAAAAGGATCGTTTCATGTCACCCGATATTGAAGCTGTACGTAAATTGTTAGTAAACAACGAAATTTGGATGGCTGTACAACATCATATGATGTACTATCATTCACCACAAGAACAGGAGACTCGTGTTTTTAGTCCAACATCGACCAATTTGGGGCCGGATCGTGAACGTGCCAAAGTACGTCCAGCACAGAAACGAAAGAATCCACCAGAAGAATTTGACAATTTTTAAATACAACCTTACTCTTATCACACAATTATTATTAGTGGAAATATTTTATTATTAAATAAAAATTATTGTTTCGGAATATACATTTCTTTGGGTAATGGTAGACCATGATCGACATCTGGACCGTATTTTTCCAAAATAAACTCTGGCATCGTACATATCCATCCATATTCATGATTGACCGACTGAGGAACTGGTAGAATTCTTCTTGTATCTTTATCACGTTTTATAATTTTATCAACTGTTTGCACCTTTTCGTTCAATTTCTTTCGCATACACTCATATTCATCCAACATCCAACCCCATTTAGTTTCCCAAAGATTCCTTGTATTCTCCTCACTATCAACATATGCTTTGAATATTACATCTTCATTGACTTGATTTTTTATCCGTTTTGGTACAACAGCCATAACAACAATACGAATTTATTGTTTGTGTTTTCACTCGAAAATGTTGACAAATAAATTGTCATTTATGACAATAATTTTATTTAAAACAGGTACATGTGGAAGATATGAAATAATAAACAATGCGGAAAAGCGCACGCGCTCACTTAACCAGGGCTCAGGATACAGTTCTGGCAGTGTCGTTGATAAGGAGACCCGCGTCGCGACGTTCTCCTTTATAATAGAAAACCTCCAATTATTTAATTAAAAAAAATATAAATAAATCTGATCTTGTACGAAACATGAATTAACCGTAATTACAAATAATTAAAACAATTTGATTAAAACAATCCAAATTTATGATTATTTCAAGTCAAAGATGGTTTTATCATATTTCAAAATCAAAAGACATAAAGAATCTTTTTTATAATTGCAATGCAGTATATGAAAATAGAAGTGCATGCTGCAAATGTCAATAATCTTCACATCATCTAAAACAAACAGATTCAATCAATATTTATGAAATCATTTCTAAATTTAAATAAACATTAATTAAAATTCATTTATTAATTAAATTATTAAATAATTTCCAACAATTCAAAGACGAAATTTAAACAATTTTCAAATCATCTCACGATAAGTATATAAAATTAAACGATATATGATAGCTATTGTTTAAAGAGACAAGATTCCACACAACATGTTGCTGCTATTTGAAATATGTTCTACAATGGAAACGATGTTAGATTTAGAATAAATTTAGTGAGAAGATAGGAGGGTAAAAGGATAAATTATGGCCGATCACGATAATTTCGATGATGAGGTATGACTTAATCTATTCTACTCTCTAGCGTTAATTAGTTCACATTAAAAAATATAATTAAAACACATGTTGTAGATATAAACCTGAACATGATGTTTTACAAATTACAATTATTTACATTTAAATATAATTTATTTATTGTGACATTTTCATCGAAATTGTAACCAAATCTTTATCGTTAATACGATTAGTACGGATGGTGGATGCGCCGGGAGAACTCCATAATTTATTCTCTTTTAATTTTATTAACGCAATTTTAGAAAATTGTAAATTATTACGGCGATAAATCAAAATTTGTTTAATAAAAAAAAAACGAAACATCACTATAATTAATCAAGCCGATTAAGCTCAAGAATAATTACCTTCTGTTTTTGTCGTCATCTCTCCGTTGGAAAATCGATTCACAAATCATCTGTTGTTAATTGAATAATAGAAAAATCAATCATTTACAATAAAAACGTTTGACCTTTTGAATTTATTGACACAATTGCGGATAACACCACCTGTTTGTGGTTTTGTCAAAATCAAACATAAATAAATAGGAGTTTACGTAATTTTCAATAAAACTCAAATCCAATATCGAAAATGTTTCAAATTATAAACAAATAAAGCTCGGTTAACATGAATAGCCAATTAAATGGTAGCTTTTACAATAATAGAAAAAAAACGCTGTTCTATTTCGTTTTCTTTCATCCAACGAAGCGATATAATCTAATTTTTTTCGTTTTCCAAGAATAATAAAGCAAATACTCTCCAACTTTCGTGAACAAAATCAGACCGAATTTATGCACGATACATTTGGGTTCAACATTAAAAAATTTATTATTCCATTTATAATTCTAATTCATATCGTGTTGAAATGGATTTATAATGTTTTTGATTTGAACCAATGAAATTTTTGTTTTAATTCTTGTCAGACTTATGAAGTTTTCACTTTATTCCCAACATACTCATCTATCACTCAATTTTAATCCAAATCAAAACGAATGAATTCAAACATGTTTATCACTCATTCTGTCTACGACGAACACAAACATCCCCTGTTTCTATCTAACGTAATTAATTCAACTAGTTAATGATGTTGTAATAATAACAATTGTACGTGTCAAGGGAGTCGCTCAAAATAAGGACAACTTTGCGACTTATTTGTATTCACTTTAAGTGCTAAAGTTGAGATATAGCGGTTTAAAACGGTTTTTGAATGTTTTTCACACATTCAAGTTAGGGTGGAGTAGTGTTTCTCAAATTAACTTCAAACGGCTCATTGTAATAATATCGAGAATCTTGGCGTAGCACCATATCTGCGGAATACTGAGCATTTAAAGCATTCATACAGATAGAAAGCTGGCTTGTTAGTTGAATTAATGGAAAATAATTTGGTAAAAGTCGGTAATTTTGGCGAAATGCCAGTGTTTAAAGTGTGAATTTACTTTTTATAGACGTATTGAAATTAAATCTCTATTAAAACAAACAAATTGAACTAGACTGGATTTTAATGAAGCGACAAATCAATAAGAAAACCGTACTTCTGTGCAACTTTTCTCATTAAAATCAACTTATCAATTCGCATCATAAATGAGAAGCTTTGAAGTTGGTGTAATACGTTTTGTTGTACATAATTAACAAAAATCAATTAATAGAATTTTCTTTGTTTGACCAACGTGCCATTTGCTATATATGGAACGTATTATAAGCAAACATGTAATAGAAATATCGATAATAAAACAAGAGACTGCCTCATAAGCCATAAAGGAACAGGAAACATAACACTAGTTTTGGAGAGAATCGTGTGGAAATATATGATAAGAACTTTCAAACAATAATTCAAATCTCCTATTGTATAACCGTTATAATTTTTCATGTTATTTTCCTTTATTTTCATCTTTTCAAAAAATAACAGTATCGATAGTGTTAACAATTTGTTTCAGGAGCTGGTTTCAAGCAATACAAATCAACGGAATTGGCCTGGTATACTTATTGCATTATTAGTGATTGTTGTGGTATTGGCATTAATTGTAACATCAGTTGTGTTATTGACACCACCAGATGAGGGGCCTCGTGTTAAAGGCAGCCGATTCAAATTACAAGATATATTGAATCATGAATTTCAACCGTTACGTTTTAATGGGACTTGGGTATCGGGTCAGTCATTACAGCAATTATTACTTCATTTTTTGTGTTTTTTTTTCTAGTTTTATGTTTCATTTTTATAATAGAATAGAGTTGGAATTATTAGAGCGTGATTAAATCGATTGATAAAATGCCTGTTTAAATTAATTATTAACGTTGAATAGCCGTGATCGTCTAGTGGTTAGGACCCTACGTTGTGGCCGTAGTAACCCAGGTTCGAATCCTGGTCACGGCATAATTATCAATGTTTTTTTTTTTTATTAATTATCTAATGAATTATTAACAAATTTCGTTATATTTTCACAGATGAGGAATTAATCTTTAAAGATCAATGGGGTGGAATCAGTATTTTGCACGCATCAAATCTATCAATGAGGACGTTAATGTCAAATCAGACCTTTGTAAGTTTTTCTTTGTTTTTTTGATTGTTATTATAAGAAACAATAACGAATAACGAAAATCTTGCAATTTTTGTTAATACACAAAAAAATCTCAATAACAAATCCAATATTTTTGTTCAATTGGTCGTAGACGAAAGTTATAAATGATGAAAGGTATGTCAGCTTGACGACAATAATAAAAAACAGGAGAATAAGAAAAAAAATGACATAAAATGCCAGAATTTTCTTCAATTTGTAGTCTATATAACAAAATGCGGCCGCCAAAATCAATAATTTATCAGAAATTTTGATTGAAATACAAAGCGACTGACATTAGAGCTTCAGACAACGTATTTCAATGCTAATTGTTGTCTATATAGAAGTATGCCAAAATCGTGTAGCTAAAGAAAGAGCGGAAATAGGGAGGAAAAAGAAATAAATTATCGATAAACCAATACGATGTGGCTAGAATATAAAGAGATGTAAATGTTATCTAATAATCCTGATGGATTCCCTTTCTTTAGATCCATTAGAGTTGATTCACTTTTACAGGAAAAAAAAGGGAAGAAACGACTTTCCTTTGAAAAAATTGTCTCCTCCTGGATTTCTGGTTTTTTTGTTTCTCTAGTGTCACTGCTAAATTGACATATTGCGTCTGCTAATGTTGTAATAAAACATTTTTGTTGGTCTATAGAAATATGCAGACGACTATTGCATTCTTGTGTTTAACACAAAATTCCACAACTTGGTAGAATGTAATTCAATACTGGAAACATTCGGACTTGATCAAATCAAATCCACTGTACTGTTTTACAGTGTTTTTCGTTGAGCGAAACGGCTAAATCTACAACAAATTCTAAATCTTTTTATTGTTGTTTTCCAACTATATGCGACAAATCTTGTTGTTCTGAAGACAAGACAGTAAAACTTCAGCATTAGCATCTTATTACTTTTCTAAAACATCTGCACTTTTCTCCGTTGACGTTACAGTTCCGGATGTAGTTTGAAATATTTTAAATTTCGTTCGTAACTTAAAAATTGTAGGCTTTCTAATAAATCATACTTTACAGTAATGTTACGGTGAATTCACAAATTAGGTTGCATAAAAATAAGCGTTAACGTTTTAGTTAGATTTACAGTGAAGTGTCTTTTACGTTACATAAAATCTTTCATATCCATTCTTTATAACAAGCTTTACATGCTTATGATTGCATTAACGTTTATGTATTTGCTTTGCATATTTATATGCTACTTGCATATTTCTTTTTGACAAAAATTAGCGTTTCTCGTATGTAAAATATTCTCATAATACAAACATTCCCTATTTATGAGAATAAATTGTCGAAGATCAAGATGTTTATTATCATTATAACTTCTATTTGCGTTGTTGAATGTTGGTGGAACGATAAATTTTTCGGTTTGTAAAAATTGGAAATTTTCAATCGAACGAATACGATTTTTCTATATTTAAAATTTTCTGAAACATCATCTACTTCCTTCCGTATTCGTTCAAATCTGGATTAATGAGGTTTTCAATTTAATGACGCTAGAAACTGAATAATCCGAAAAAAGATTCATTCTATAATATCGGGTGGATCCATCTTTGTTGAAAATTGAAGTTGAAGATTTATAAAATGTTTCCGGTGATTATAGTAGATGTTATCAACGATATAAGTTTAATCCCATTCTAAACAGGAAATAAACAAACTCCTCGATACTCAAAAGAAGATTTATGGATGCTTTATTATTATTATTATTATTTTTTAATTAAATTTATTTTTGTTTTCTAGTTACGTTTAAATCCCGCAAGATTCCAAATATCACCGGATCAAAGATACATACTTTTAGCACAAAATGTACAGAAATTGTTTCGACATTCATATTTAGCACAATATACAATTTATGATATACAAACAGGGTAAGTTAATTACCACTGCAGTTCATTTAGAAAATTAAAGAGAATATGAAATCACAGTAACGATTTCCCATTACGACCTATGCCGGAGATTGAAGAACACCCGTATTTATTACTTGCCGAATGGGCGCCAAAAGGTCACGGTTTAATTATGGTACAGGATTATGATATTTATTATCGAAAAAGTCCTACATCGCACACCGGCTATAGAATTACAAATACCGCAATACCTGGTGTTGTCAGTCATGGTGTACCTGATTGGTTATATGAAGGTAATCATCTAATAGTAATTTGTTAGTTTGATTGTTTTCGTTTTGATTATATTTAGAAGAAATTCTGGGAACAAATTCAGCACTTTGGATGTCTAGTGATGGCCTTTTATTAGCTTTCGCTACATTTAATGACAGTTTAGTTGAAGAATTACGTTTTCCATGGTACGGTTCAGTTAATGAAGGCCGTCTATATCCGGATATACGTTCATTAAGATATCCGAAACCTGGTACAAGGAATCCAAGAGTTGGATTAACAATCGCCGATCTAGCTGATACTTCCAATATTAAAAAGAAGACTGTTATACCACCATTAGCATTAGCAAATACGTAAATTCGATAATTTTGCGCAATTATGTTTTTATTCACTTTTTTTGTTGTTGTTTATAGCGATTATTATTTTACGGCAGTATCATGGATAAGTTTAACCGAAATTTCCGTAGTATGGTTGAATCGACCGCAAAATTTATCATTGATAACAATCTGTACGACCCCAAAATGGGATTGTAGAGAGGTAATAATTTAATATAAAATTTATTTAAAATTATTTATTCATCTTTTTTTTTATGAATAGACACAAAGGATAAGTAGTGATGGTCATGGTTGGGTCGATATGGGCGACAGTCCCACTTTCGGCACTGATAGTAGTAATTATATTACAATAGCGCCGGTACGTGATGGTCCTGCTGGTTATTTCCGACATGCCGTTTCGGTTAATATACCCAAACGTAGAATTATACCATTAACACATGGTAAATATGAAGTGACCAGAATCCTCACCTGGGACCATTCCAATGATGTTATGTAGGTTTATTTCGAATAAATTTCGAAAGTCTTTTAATTTCTTTTTGTAGATATTTTTTAGGAATACCAGAAAATAAACCAGGCCAACTACATTTATATCGTGTAACATCAGTACCACCAAGAACTGGTGCCACGCTACCACCACCAGTTTGTTTAACTTGTGTTGAAGAAACATCACCAATATATTACGCAATTGATGAAGAAATTTATTTGTTAAAAACACGTTATAAAGATGAAGATAATGATGAACAAGATATTCTAATAACAACACCACCGCCAATACGACGTAAAAAGAAAAAACAAAAAACTTCAATACCTGAAGAAGAACCATCGTGTCTGTATCATAACGCTATATTCAGTCCGAAATCATCGTATTTTGTAATGGAATGTTTAGGTCCAGGTATACCAACTAGCTCTCTATATAAAACAGCAATGCCAAAACCGAAATTGTTATTAAATTTGCAAAATAATACACATTTAAGAGAGATGGTGTCGAAAATGGCAATGCCACAAATACGCACATTTCCCGTACAGATTTCAGGCGGTTATCATGCACATGTACGTTTACATTTACCACCTGGTTTACGTGAAGACGAGATAACTAGATATCCTCTAGTTGTACAAGTGTATGGTGGTCCTGGTAGTCAATTAGTAACAGAACGTTGGCGAATTGATTTGAATACATACTTGACTGGTTGTAAAGATTTTATTATCGCTCAAATCGATGGTAGAGGTTCAGGAGGTCAAGGACATCAATTATTACACAAAGTTTATTATAAATTGGGATCGGTAGAAGTGGCTGATCAATTAGAAGTTACAGAGTAAGAAATTGTAAAATATTCATCTATTATTTTGGGAATATTAAAGAGATTGTTAATTTTAGATATTTAAGAGATACGTTACATTTTATCGATAAACGTCGTGTAGCTGTATGGGGTTGGAGTTATGGTGGATTTGTGGCTGCTCTAGCTTTAGCAAGTCCGAAAAGTGTTTTCCATTGTGCTATTGCAGTTGCACCAGTAACTAATTGGAAACTTTACGGTAAATCAATCAAATTTGCAAAAATTTGATTTTATTAATTAAAACTCAACTATATAGATTCAGCATATACTGAACGTTATATGGGTCTACCGAATGTTACTGATAATTATAAAGGTTACGATGAAGCTGATGTTAACAAGAAAGCCCATCTACTTAAAGATAAAATGTTTTATCTAGTCCACGGGACGGCTGATGATAACGTCCACTTGCAACAATCGATGGCTTTAGTTAAAGCATTATCGGAAGCTGGGACTCTATTTCGACAACAAGTAATCATTTCTATACTCACAAAATCATCATTATTATTTATTTTTACTATTCTGATTCAGATTTATCCGGATGAAAGTCACAGTTTAGGCGGTGTTAAGAAGCACCTTTACCGCAGTATGAGCCAATTCTTTGATGATTGTTTCAAGAAACAAGTACCACCAGAACTTAAGTCGGGTTTAAGGAATGATGTTGAGTAGTATACCTTTAACGATTTTTTTCAATAGTTTGTTGTTGTGTCTTATTTTCCGTTGTAACAATTTTATTGTATATCAATCATGAGAAAACATCCGATATTTTTAATGTTGCAACAACTATACAGATGTTTGTGATGAAAGTGCCAAATTTTGATGTGTATCTGTTTAACGAAAACGTAAAATCGTTATCAACAACAATCAGTATTAAAAAAACAATTGGATAATTAATGACGACATATCTAATTTTCGTTAAAATTATTATAGAACGAAATTTCCGTTAAGGAAATCCAGTCAATATGATCGAACAATTTTAAATTGACCAAAAATATTCTCTCACACCTTTATCTCTATCTCAATCCGTATTTTAATATTTGTCGAATTATTTCTAATAAAAGTTACACAAAATAGAGATAAAGCTTACGTTAGAGAATTCGAGTGAATTTGTAAATTATAATTGTAAACATTTACCAACGGTACATGTTTACAACTGGATCTTTTGTCGTTAATTAAATTATCACCATTAAAGTTTCATGTAGCTTTATGTCACCCAATGTGTCTCTGAAATTCACCGATAATACCTTGATAAAGGAGCTCTTCCTGGCTAACGGGCATTGATATTAAAACGGGAACAGTTGATGTTTGTTCCTGGAATTGATTTGAAGTTATAAGTTGATGACAAAAGACCAATTGTAAACTGTTACTCTCAATAAAAGGAGTTTTAAACAGTTAGTTGTAGGTAAAAATATAAAAACAGTTTAATGATGTTCAAATATCTCATTTTTTTATGAAAAATGTTTGTTGCAAAGTTTGGGTAATTCTAAATTTGGAATAAATTCAACAAAACTGCAGAATAATCCTTGCCCACTGTTTGGTTCTCTCTCAGCTGTTTCTTAAGAAGAATTGTGTCTGTTTATTTGTAAAAGAATTTCGTCTATAAGTTTCCATTTTGAGGACAAATAGACGATTCAACAAACCCAAATGACACCAAATTGTATCTATTTGAAATTGCGGCCAATTTTTTCTAATCAAAATGGAAGTTTCTCAAATATATTATCATCAATAACTCATCTATTTCAAATTTAAGTTCCATTGTTGTCAATCGATCCGAGAGATCCTAAAATAATAGTTATTGATAGATGATGGTATCCTCTATAGTCTTCAGTTACAAGATGTTGATTTTCAATTTTCTATTATTTACAAAGTTTCCAATACGGGATCAAGTGTAATCTATTGCAGATTCGTCTAGGGAATCAACAAGATAGAAATCGCTTTTAACTTTCTCACATCTAACGCTACACATTTGGCAAATCGATCATGATCTCCCATTCGAGACGCCTAGTATTTCCTATTTTGCTACAATCGTGTGGGAGTTACACCGATTTTCCCGATTAAATAAGTCGTCTATTCACGACAATAATCCTTTAACACACGTAGCAGCCAATTTAATTCACCACCAAATTGAAATTTATCAGTTCCCTATCGTGGTGAATTTATTCCATAATTTAGAAATAACGGTTTCTTTGGATTTGTAAAAATAATATACGTACACTTAGATAATACGAACAGTTGATTAATTAACCAGTGAATAATTAATATTAAGTTGTACAGACGTGGGTCCAATGACTGTTCTCTATTTTTCCAAAAAAAAAAAACGTAAATAAAACAAATATATTCTTAATTCTATAACAAATGAGCAATGGATTCTCTTAAAGCGCACTTTGTGTAATTTAACACACAATAAAATCTTGATTAGAGCGAAAAATTTAGCAATAATTTTCAATCTGTACAATATTTTTCATGAGCTTAGATTAGATTTCTTAGAAAGGCCAATCTATAATAGCGTTTTACTTATAAATAATGACCCCAAATTGTTGTATAAATTGTTAATAAATTGTTGCTAATATTAAATAAGAATTAAACAAAAAAATAAACTAAATGCTCAAAGATAAAAATCGTGATTCTAAAAATTTTTTGTTATAGTTTCCCACTTTCTTGTTCTTCTATTAGCTTGTAAATTTCGTTTTTTTTTTCTTCTTAATAATTAACAATTAGCAACAATATTGATAGAAACATTTGAACGTATTATTAGGTAATAATGAAAGACAGTTGATAAGATTTTAAATAAATAAAATAGCCTTAATGTCGTCGATCATGTGATATGTTCCACCACATGCAATTTACAATTGAATTTTATTGTAAATATTAGCAATTATAGAGGGTGAATTATAAAAATTTCCTTGGATTTTATCATATAAGTGTTGGTTCACACTGATAACAGATGATTGAAATTATTCCCATCAACAGTGGGCTAAAAGTCGATACGTTTATGTCAAGTCAAACACCAGTATCAATGCCTACTGATAATGGTGATGATAATAATTGTCTGTTATCACGAAAATCTTTTAGGGTAGCTTGTAATTATTGAAATTTTACTAGATTATTATACCAAAAATCAAAAAAAAAAAATGATAACAATAATAAAAAAGTAGTTCAATCTTTGTTTTGTTTTAATTCGAATTGTTATAAACTACAGGTATATTCTCACGTATCCAGGTGATATATTTTTTAATATTTGTATAAACACTTGGTACATTCGCTGCACCACATTGATCTGAACCAAATGATAATATACCAACTTGATAATGTGTATCACCATGACGTACAATTAATGGTGAACCACCGAAACCGCTACAAGCATCATTACCAGCTTCACCACCAGCACAAACTTGTTCCTCATTTATTGGTAATGTTCTACCGTAAATATTAGCACATGTTTGTAGATTAATAATCGGTAATCGAAGGACTTGTTGATATGGTGATGGTTCTAATTATTGAAAATTTCAAAGATAAAACAATCATCAATAATAAACAATAATTTTCTACCTGTTTGTTGAGCATTTCGTCCCCATCCGATTAGGAAAGCATTAGTATTTGTGACAGACCATGATTCCGGTAGACAAATCGGTTGTGCCGTTACTATAAATCAAGCATAAAGTGTAACATAAAATTCTCACATATTCACCAGATCATACCTGTGTAATTAATTGGTGTACGTAATACAATTAGAGCGATATTGTTACTGAACGTTTGTCTTTCGTAGTTTGGATGAACAATCACATGACTTAATGCTATATCTTGTACAGGACGACCACAAAATTCATCACTACAATCAATATCGCTTTGTGTATTCCATTCACCGACACGTACTGAAAACCTAATTACCACAAAATAATTAATTAATTCTATAAATTATACGAAATTTATACAATTTATAATTATCAGCACGAGCTAGAGCACAATGAGCGGCAGTTAAAATAATACGATTATTGATAATTGAACCACCACAAGGATACTTTATTTCTCCTGTCACAACATCTGTAAAACAAAAAGTCGAAAATAGAAATAACAACTTAACAATTGGTAATATTTTTACTCCGAAATCCGATACGAGCTATCCATGGATAAGCACCAATGCCTTCATAATTTTCCCCTTGAACTTGTGATAAACCGCAATGTTGTCCATCGACCATTTTACCAGAATTGATGTTATTCAATGGGTCACTAATTAAAGGACAACAAACTAAACCAGATCCTGTATATCCACAACCTAAATTACCAATTCTACAGAACATATTTACAGTTTAGATTGTTTGTTTGTTTGTTTGTTGATTGAAAATAATTAATAATAACCTGTCTGTACTGACACATTCATTTGATAGAACATTGTTTAAGTATGGACATTGTGATAAGGGTAAACATTCAGTATTGCTTGGACAATATGGATTTGGTTTCCTAGATTGACTGGTACCAGCATAGCTGTATGAATCTTGAGCTGAAAACCATTTAGGAATACAATTAATAGTAATATTATGATGAAACTTTTACGCCCGTTTTCACCACTATCATTAATTTCTGTCAACAAAGTTCTTGGGTTAACATAATAGAAAATCAATATTTTTAACCCAGGAATAGAGCTAACTGGAGGGTGGGCCATAGCGCTAAAAGTTAGCGTTAATGTCGCTATTAAGGCCATAACAAATTTAACAAGAAAAGTCCTCAAAAACATCTTAATTTCTCAAAATTTGCTCTACTTTGAGAGATGTTTTTAATTCAGTTTAGTCGATTTGACCTTAACACACCGGAAATCATAGGATAATAAGTGCGGGAAAACACGTCTCATACGTCACACTTCCTGCTTTTCTTTTAAAATACCTTCTAAAAGTCCATTACTGTGAAAACAATCTCTCAAAGAATAGTCTGTAAAGAATGCTTCAGACTACTGAATAGTCAAAAGACGCCAATAAGCTGAGTATTTTACAAATAGCTGATGGATCTGTTCCAATGATTTTTCTAAATTTCACTGTATTCAGTTATACTCAAGCTGGGCGCCCACCTTATCTCAAATCATACAGAAGCTTATATTGACCTTATTCAAAGTTGTGGACCCCGAATTTCGCATTACTGTCGGAGCAGGATCTTTAATCTTCAAGACACATGCTCATAAATCGCTCTAGCATATTTAACACAAAGTTCTAGCATATTTAACCAAAGTTCGCTAAATTTGTGTAATAATTACTAAAACATGTTTAGCTGAAAAGCGATATGTCTGCTACTTAACTGGCACCCTTTAAAACTTTAGATTCCCAACATGGACAAAAACCGATTGGCTTTGTATTGTTTCTTTGGTACAATCAGTACTACGAGCCTTGATTTCGGTACTAATAAGACATACTTGTCTTTAAATAATGTGGTAGAGGAAATGAAGCAGCATTTTTAGTTTTGTGTATCTTTTATGTTTAATGTGTGCCTACATAAAACCATGCCTGTGAATACCGTCTGTCTAGCATAGTATGATCATTGGACCATTAAACCGATTATTGTCTTAAGGAAGAACAGAGCTTTATCACCAAGAATTCAGTTGTTTTACTTTTATTTTGAGGATTAAAACTAATCTGTTTCCGGTTTGTAAGACTATAATTTATTACTTTTATTGTGGTGATTACGTTAATCACTGATGTATAAACAAAGATTAGAGTTAAGACAGACATTTGGAAGGTTAATTATATCAAAAATACGTAAATTTCTAGTCAATTATTATAAACAAAATTCATAAAGTTATGTTACGGAAATGTTTATATTGTTGTTTGTGATTTTTGAGAGAATATGCACGGTTAGACACGACCTTCCTACATATTATTCAATAAAATAATGTTGTTTTTTTTTTGTAAATATGTTACATATACACAATTCAAAAAAACAAAAACAAAGTTAATTACGCTGAAAAAAAGTACAACTATTATTGTATAATATTGGCCGAATTTAGTTCACGGTTAGTTGTAAGACATTTTTTCATCCCTACTAAATTCGAAAGGAAAAACAATGTACGATTGTCGTCAATAATTGATTAAATTGTAACAAAAAATTCAGTTACATGGAATAAAGGGCTGTTTTTCTTTTATTTTTAATAAATCTCTCATTATTTGTTGAAAAATAGAAATTACGTAGAAATTGTAGACTTTAGACTATAATTTCCATAAAAATCGCAAACAAGTTTAACGAAAAAAACAAAACTAACTAAGAATTAAAAGAAATGCTCACCAAAAACTGTTGATATTCCAACAAAATTTAGAATTAAAATCAAAATAAGGCACATTTTAGATTTCATTTTAAATTAGTTGAATACCGTAGCACTGTTTATAATAAAATAAAATTGCAAATAAATTTTTAAACAATTTATAATGACCTTCCGACAAAAAAAAAAAATAATAAATCATCATACATGCGTAACACAAGTTCATTACAAGAATTATACCCCACCATTGTTCCCTCAACATAATTTAATTTTGTTTACTTTAATTATTGAGTATAACATATATTTATCGAATAAATAGGAAAATAATTGAAGATGTATGTATATAGAGTACAAAGTGACCACAAGTCAACATGATGAATTTTAAATCATAGACTGTCTTTAATATGAAAGCACGTGCAGTATGCTTGTAGAGAACAATCTAAAAAGTTGATCGATAAATTTGATGAAACTAGAATCTCTACGGTTATATTGTTACCGCGTAAGTTGAGACCAACAATTTTGTATCGTCTCAAACATAATAAAGTCACGTCCATAGTATTAACCGAGTCTTTCGGATTTTATAGCCCACACAACTGTAAATTGGGGGTTGTATTTGATTTTTACTAGAAATACGTTCATTTTTAAAAGCACGAAATAAGCATTTTTAACCTTGTTTGCACACCATGTACCTAAACCAACTTGTTGATCACAAAAGGACATTTGATCTTTGACATGGGTAGACAGTAACAGTTCTCACATGAACAATAATCTGGAACTGTTAAATTTCATGCTGTTTTACCGTTGTATATCAACAACAGACCTATTTTAACAAATACCATACATATAGAGGGTGTCTCACGTAAAGGTGTACCTCTTGCTGAATCCCTTATTTATGAATTAAGTTAAACGAATTTTCTTTTAAACAATTTAGAGGGCAAAGTCTAACTGAACTGGTAATAAAAGGGCTTTGCTACCTCCTTTACAAATCAGATGAGAATCAGAAATTGTCGTAGTAAAAATAGCATTGATGAACAAGTAGAGGTCAGTGGATTTTGATATTCAACCGAATAGATCCGCAGAGTCAGCATCATAACCAACTGTTGTCTAGTAAACTCTGACGTCTATTTATTTATCAATAAGTCTGCTAATTTTTTTTTCGAACAATTTTTCATACTTTTCGACTTTCTTTAGAAGTAAATGACAGATTTCTGAAACGAAGGTAGTGGTATTTCTTGTAATATTGGATAAGTTTCAATGGGTATTTCAACTTGTCTAACGGAACGGGTTATATAAACATTTCAATCTAAATTCTCATGGTGTCTAGTTTAACGCATTAATAAGGGATTTAGGGAGGCGTACACTTTTACATGGAACAGCCTGTATTTTATTACTTCTCAGTTTCGATTAACACAAATCTGCCAAGGCGCTGTGCAAATTAATCGTCTCATTACTCAAATGTTTTAATCACTAGTCACCAGTCAATTTAGATTAAGAAAATAATGTAATCGATGTGTACGAACCAAAGTAGTTCGCTGGTTAATTAATTAAATGATCATATCAATTTGTCGTCTGCACTAATTGATTAATATAAATTATTTATGTATATCTATCTAGTAAAAAAAAATAACTATTAATCAATAGAGAAGGCTCGTCGAATTCTATAGTATCTTGAATGAAATGCCATGTACAAATTATAATAGTGTAATTCTTGCTAAGTGTACAAGTTAGTGTATCGTTGTACAAACTTTGTGTATTAGGCAATAATATAAAAAGTGTCCCAGAGAAAGAACTTTTATTGGTCGACGCTATTTGCAAATTATCGGATGGTAAAAGTGTTCTAATAATAAACTATTCTATATAGTTTTTATCAAACAATCCAATGAAATTTTGCAAATTAGTCAAACAATAATAGCGACTATTCAGTTGGTTGTTTATAAGATTCAACAGACAACAATATCCAAAGTAGAAATCAATAATAAGGTAGTTTTCTATAACGAATAACTTCTATCATGAATTTCTAGTTCATTATAAAGTTAATCACTGATGCATATCGGAGAGATCATAAAGGAAATGCTTTTAAATCGAAAATAAACCTTCAGAAGGTTAATATTTGAAAATAACCATCATAATCATTACACTCGTATGGGAATTTAATATTGATCATTATTATTATTTTTTTAACAAAATATACGCGAATAACTACAACCTTCGACTAAATAAATAATTTTTTTCATATATTACACATATAGTTCATGTTTTATGACCAACTATTATTACAAAAAAAATTATAATAAAACAGAAAACTAATAAAATACATGCAATGCATTTAGTTCATGGTTGAGATTGTTTTTCCACCTTTAATTTAACGATTTTTCGGTTTCCAATCGGTCTTTTTTGAATTGTAAGACAAAAAAATAAGGTTATTGTGGTTAGTAATCGATAAAACTGGGCTAATAATTTTAATTAAAAAATAATCTTTCTTATGATTGATTTACAGACGAACATTTAAAGATGATGAGTACGTGATGAATACGACTCGATTACCCAATGTTTCCATTTAACAAACACAAAAACACTATTGTAAATATAGGCGATCAAAAGTAACCACATATCAACATTATGAATTTCAAATCAAAAACTTGACCATTTTCAATAATAAATCATACAGAATGATAGAATAATATGCTAATGTAATGCGACATTAAAAGATTCGACTCATTTCCGGTTTGTTTGTTGGAAAATGTTGTTCAATTTCTATACAACAATCCTAATTAATCTGTTAATTGAACGATATTTCCAAGATAGCAGATGTCTTTTCATATTTACGGATTATAATAATAATAATTACAATATTAATTATAATGGTACAATACCGACAATACGAATTTTTGGAGAATCACCAAATTATAATTTAATTTTCCATCATTATGGTTGTCAAGGTATTATGATTAATACAGAAGATCCCAGTGTTGCTATACAGAAATTTGAAAATCAAATCTATCATCATTTAGAACGATTTAATCGTCGTCGTTATTTGATTTTGTCAAATTTTAATGGAAATTATAAGAAAATTTACAAATTACCCGAACTACGATTTATTGCAGATTTATTAATAATTGTTCCACAGATATCATCAATTATTTTAGAAAAACCTCTATTGAATATGGTTGATATTAATAATAATAATGATAATATAAATGAGATTATTTTCCAATTTGAAACACACAAATTTATTGGTATTGATAATCATAATCAATCAATTATTTTGGATAAATGGTTTACAAATAATCAAAGTTTCCAATTTAATTTAAATTTATATCCGGATAAATTAACCAACCAATATGGTAGAAATTTGTATTTGGGCACATTTACATACGAACCATATAGTATTGTTGGTGATACACCAAAACAATCTTATGGTTCTGAATATTCAGTAGGTTATTATTATTGTAAAACATTTAATATGACACCAGTTATTGTTGCTAATGATAATGGTTATTGGGGTGATATTTTCCCAAATCGTACTGGATACGGTTTATTAGGAAATTTAATTAATGATAAAGCCGATATAGGATTCGGTAAGAAAAACTGTTTTATTTCCAATAGTTCATTCCACCATTAAAGTGGTAACTAATCGTTGAAATATTCTTTTATAAAAATGGGTGTTTCTCCAGCTGTAAGTGTATTCGTAAACCGTTTACAAGATTTATAAGTGCAAAAGGTCAACCGTCGATAGACAAAGTGTTGCAGAAACCGACAATTTGTAGTCAAATCAAGTGATTGTATAAATGGTGGATGCGCCGGGACAGCAACTTATAAATTACGCCAGCGTCCTAAAACAAGCCACTGTCTGTACAGATTAAAGCCAATTCAGCTGGTGACTCGTTAACCATGACCCGTAAAATGCAAATATTGTAGAAATGAGCTAAAATAAACGACGCGTGATGATTATCTTCAAACATCTAAAATCTGTCCATACGTAGCCAATGTAAGCTTGGCTCGATAATTTGTGCCACAATCAATTATCGGGAGTGTCTGCAAGGCCTAACCACTCTGAAAATTCGAATTCAAACTGCCGATATTTCTATCCAAAAACAGTTAATTAGCATACCACATTTTATTGTTGGAATGAACTATAATTTGAACGAATTCATCTTTGAAACGTATACTTTGTTTTTTACTTTAGCTGCTTTATACACATGGCAATTTTGTTATAATTATCTTGATTTATCAAAACCATTAGTTAGGACTGGAATAACTTGTCTAGTACCGGCACCAAAGTTAATAAATTCTTCTAAATATAAACAATGACAAAATACAAAATTGCTGTTTTTAGATTAGCAGCCGGTTGGCTTACACCATTATACTCTTATGCCTTACAAGTCTGGAATGGTATTATTATCAGTTTTTTTCTGGGAGTATTGATATTGACGTTGAGTTTATATTTCTATAATAATAATAATAATAATAATTTAATAACAATTTTTAATCAATCATTACTAATAATTTTTAAACAATTTCTATTACAACCATTAACAAATGATGAAATTCCTAAAGAGATAATTAATAGATTTCTTATATATTTAATGTTGATCTATGGTTTATTTATAACAACTATTTATAATAGTGGATTTGCCAGTATAATGACTATACCACGCTATCAGAATCCGATCGATACAGTTGATCAGTTTATTCAAAGTGACCTAAAATGGGGTGCAACACAAGAAGGTTGGATTTTATCAATTAGAACATCAAATCGTGTAAGAATATTAGAAACAATAATCAATTATTTGATTGATTAATTAATAATTTCAGTCGAGAGACATTACGCTTGTTGACAGATTTGTTAAAAGTACGGAAGATGAACTTTATGAACGAGCAAAAAGATTCAAATTCGGATTTGCAATTGAACGTCTACCTTATGGTAAACTAAAATCATAAATCAGAGACAGATCAAACTAATATATTCAATCGACGCCTCCGATTCCATTGTTAGGGTGGTAGACCATTTCGGAGTCTGTACAGTTTTAATCCGTCTCTGTATAGAATTATTTATGATGTTATGAATTTTGTTTATTACAGAAAATTTTGCAATTGGTGACTATCTAACAGAGGATGTAATCGCCCATTATCATTTAATGCAAGAAGATTTCTATTGGGAGAATTGTGTTATAATGACACGAAAAAATTCGATACTCCTACCTGGTTTAGATGATTTCATTTTAAGGGTGTTTGAAGCCGGTCTTATATCAAAATGGCAAAATATTGCTGTTTTGTTATTTATGGATTTTAAAGTACAAAATATCATTAAATATTATAATCATCATCACAATCAACAAGATAATGATGATTTTGTTAAATTGAAATGGGTACATGTTGAAGGTGCTTTCGCTATATTAATTATTGGACATTCCATTAGTGTGATTATTTTCATGGTGGAATTATTATTAAAAATGAAGAAATGGAAATGATCAATGATAATCAGTGTATCAAAGGAATACTTTAATTTATAGATAGAGGAATAATAAATTCCAAAAATTAGTAGTTGTGCGCATATAAAAAATGTAAATAAATAATTAGGATTGGTATGTACAAGGTTTTTGTTTCAAATTAGAAAAAAATTCAGAAACACAAACCTAGTATGAAGAGTTTATTTGTAGCGATTGTACACACTAACAAGCACATTATAAAAATACAAGTACTTCAAAAATTAAACAGTAGCTCATACAAGTGTTTATTACTCAATACAAGTACACTAATTTCCTGCATTTTTAATAATAGTTGAGAGGAACAACGACAACAAGATAAAACAATATCGATCACTATTGCTGAAATAATAACATAAAACCCATTTTAAAACATTAGTTTATTCCAAGTTCTATTACGAACACAATGCTTACAACATTTCAACAAACAACATTTATAATAAACCTAATCATCAATCAATATTTCCAACAACACCATTGTCTTTTTATTTTTAAAGAATGTGATAATTTCCGATATAACAACAAACTCCCTACAGTTATCATTAATATAAACAATCAATCCGATTATGATCTAATGTTTAAAAATTACGGATGTCGTGGTATTGTTATCGATAGTGAAAATCCGGCAATTATCTTACAACAAATTGAAACAAGATTACGTTTAAGTATGGAACGATTTAATGAACGGCGATATTTAATTGTAACTGATAATAATAAACAATTGGAAAGTTTATTTAAATTGAAAGAAATCGACTATATTGCTGATTTGTTATTGATAAAAACTATCAATGAACAACATGTTGATGGAGTAAATTTCTTTAACCAATCTGCTGAAATCAGTTTTGAATTTTTTACACATAAATACACTGGTTTTGATGACAACAATCAATCAATTTTGATTAATAAATGGTTTAGTAAGAATCAAAGTTTCTTGAATGAAAATTCTAATCTTTATCCTGATAAATTTACAAATCAATACGGACGAAAATTACGCATTTCTACATTAACATATCCCCCATACACAGTTCCTGGTAATTGTCACTTATTTTACTAATAACCAGCACTGTTTTATTATATTTCATTTTAGTTTTTGATGATAAAGGCACACTTATCTCGTTTTTTGGTTCTGAATTTAGTGCAGCAATTTATTTCACTAAATTACACAATATGACACCATTTATTATTTTAAATGATATCGAATTATGGGGTGATATATTTGAGAATTTCACTGGTACAGGTGTACTAGGTGAATTATTGAATGATAATGCTGATCTTGGTTTGGGTGCGTTAGCACTATGGGAGTCAGCATTTGGTTATGCTGACTTTTGTATATCGTTAATCAGAAGTGGCGTTACAGCCCTCGTACCAGCTCCAACGTAATAAATTTCCTAATAATAATCTAATTTGTTAATTATTGTTTGCCAATGATTATTAGGACAGCTGTTGGTTTGTTGACACCTGTTTATTCGTTTCACTTTAAAATATGGATAGCTGTGACATGTACGTTTGTTATCTCTGTAATTATTCTATCATTAGAATTATATTTCTGTAATTATAACTTCAAAATGATAGAAATATATGAAGTCAGAAATCAGGAAAGTCCATTCCAATATGTTTGTAAATCGGTTAAAATTGTTTATAAAATTCTTTTGAGTCAATCTATAACAAAGAAAGAAATGCCTAATGGAACACATACCAAGTTGATTTTAGCAATATTGATGGTTTATGGTCTATTTATCACTAGTTCATATTCCAGTAGTTATTCCAGTATTATGACAATACCACGTTACGAGAATTCAATTGATACAGTTAAGGATTTAGCTGATAGTCATTTAAATTGGGGTGGTATTGGTATTGCTTGGATTGAATCAATTATTGATTATCAAGAACCAGAATATCGTGAAATTATTAAACGATTTGTTGTTGCAACTGAAGAAGAATTAGAAAATTATTCAAAAACAAAAAAATTCGGTTTTGCTATGGAACGATTTTCACCAAGTATTATTTGTCATTATTTAAGCAAAAATTTAGATAATTGTCATGTTTTCGATTTTAGGTAGTTATGCAGTTAGTAATTTTATGAAAAAAGATGTTATCAAGCATTATTCTGTTATGAAATCTGATATTTATTGGACGTACTGTGTTATAATGATGCGTAAAAGTTCAGTTATATTGCCAGTATTTAATCGATTTATTCTTCATGTACTTGAAGGTGGACTATCCACAAAGTGGCAAAATATGGTAAACACAAATAACAAACGAGAGTTTCTTTAATTAGAAATTTCATTTATTTCAGGCAATTGATTTATATTTAGATTCATACGTACATAGAGTTATTAGACATCCGCAAAGGGACAACGGTGTTGTTAAATTGAAATGGTCACATGTTGTTGGAGCTTTTACTATCTTAATGCTTGGTTATTTAATAAGTTTTGCAGCATTTATGTTTGAAGTATTCGCGTACAGAAGTCACACCAAATAATTTAAAAAGAGAACATAATTAAATTATATTACATATATCTCGCCCGGCGCATCCACCATTTTTCACTGTATACACCTTGTGTTGGACAATATTGGACGCAATCAATTTTTTTTTGTAAAATTACTGTAATTGTATCAATTCTAACGAAGAATAGAAATGTAAAAGTTAACTACAATAAGTGACTTCACTAGTACCGAAAAAAGTTGTGTTCTGGTGAGCACGTACAAGTAGCTCAGTGAGCGTCAATTACACACAGCTAGTAAAGCTTGCCTACTCAATCAACAATATTTTCCACAGGAAGTACTTCTGTCGACATTTTGGCAACTACAACAATTTAACTAATCAGATAAATCAGACACACTAAACTCTCAGTAATAAAATAATTTCATGTGATTGTCTCTTACACCTCTCGTGTGTTGTATTAACAGTATTTGCTAGACATTTTTGCGACACATTCAAAGTGCTTAGATATTTGTCTGAGTTTTCAGCGTGTCTTGTTTGATTGATGCAGCGATTATTTAAAATTAAATTGCAATTGTTCTTTTTGTTACCATGTCTGATCCATCATTTTACTTTTGATCTTTGCCACCGATTTGGACGTTCGTATTTCATGCACCCGCTGTACACCTTATCAGTATGCCCCTGTGTGACTACCTACAAATTATATGAAATAATCAATCATATTCGACACGCAATTATCATCTCTAAAGGTCACATTAAGTCGGTATTTTAATGAGCGTATTTGATTTGATGTAAATCATATACAGAAAAACCTCAATACTATGGTAGTTTCAATTAGCGCGGTTTTCAATTTATCGCCGTTTTTAATTTGGTACCAAAGATCCAATTATTGAACTCCAAATTCGTATTATCGCGATTTTAAAGGATTTGAACATAAATATTGGCTTTGATCTAATACTAAAAAGAACTAAAATAGGTAATGATAAGGACCCATTGGAGTCGTTATAAAGCTGGACGATGTAAATCTGATAAACTTGCTTAACGTGCTCAGATTAATGATAAGGACGAAACAAATTGACGTGATTTGAAAAATCCGTGGTAATGTTCATCCATTTCAAATGAATTATCTATCCTGATTATCGCAGATTTGATTATTGCGGTATTTTTCGTGGCTACAATAATCGCGATAATGGGGGTATTCCTATCCTAGAAAATACTTTCCTAAGAAGCATCATACATACTTGCATTCTTCAGGAAAACGAACCCCATTTCACCAATAAGTATTAACAAAATCTGTTGGTAGACGGCCTCCTTTAAATGATCTTTATCTACGATTATAAGATAATTCATCAATTGTTCAGCAAATTGTTGTAAGGTAAATCCTTATTTTATCCACTGTAGTTTGACCAAAGAAATAGAAATTTCTTTTACTAGGCAATGTTTGTACTAATCAAGACTGACATGACTGATAGAACTGACATTTTACAAATTAAATTGAGTTGATGGTTCAAATTTCAATTATGTACATAAACATTAGTTTTGAGATACCTTGTATGATCAAGATAAAGGAACACTCGCATGAAACTTGTGCCTTAACTTTCGTTTTATTGGATAAAGCCTACTTTATTTGGTTATTTGATACACCTAATATGCATTATGAAATAATTATAAATTGATTTTTTTTATCTAAATAGATATTTATAGAGATATTAACAAAACACAACCTGCTATAACGTTTACTGTGTTTCTATTATAATAACATAAAGGAACTATATACATTTGTAATTCAAACACCATTCCCATATTTTTGAAATATTTGAGTTACCACCCATGAAGTTTCGTTACTCCCAAATAATAGAAGAAAAAACAGTAGAAGTTTGTGGATAATAAATTAGCTATATTTTACGTCGATAGGTGTTTCTTGCAAGGCTCATATGGTAAAATTAACAAACATTAATATTTCCATTTAAAAAAAGTTAAAGCTGAACAGATGATTCTATATCATTAAATATTATAATCATCATCACAATCGGCAAGATAATGATGATTTACTATTAGAAATGCAGAAATGGAAACAATCAATAATTAAGTGTATCAAAGGAATCCTAGATTTTATAGATAGAGAAATAATAAATTCTAAAAATTAATAGTTATGCACGTATAAAAAATGTAAATAAATAATTATGTAGGTACAAGGTTTTTATTTAAAATATGTATACACAAAGCCCATTATAAAAATAGAATTATTTCAAAAATCAAACAATAGATCATGTAACAGTTTTTTACTCAACACAAGTACACTAATTTCCTGCATTTTTAATAATAGTTGAGAGGAACTACGACAACAAGATAAAACAATATCGATCACTATTGCTGAAATAATAACATAAAACCCATTGTAAAACATTAGTTTATTCCAAGTTCTATTGCCAACGTCATGCTTACAACATTTCATCAAACAACATTTATAATAAACCTAATCATCAATCAATATTTCCAACAACACCATTGTCTTTTTATTTTTAAAGAATGTGATAATTTCCAATATAACAACAAACTCCCTGCAGTTATCATTAATATAAACAATCAATCCGATTATGATCTAATGTTTAAAAATTACGGATGTCGTGGTATTGTTATCGATAGTGAAAATCCGGCAATTATCTTACAACAAATTGAAACAAGATTACGTTTAAGTATGGAACGATTTATTGAACGACGATATTTAATTGTAACTGATAATAATAATCAACAATTGGAAAGTTTATTTAAATTGAAAGAAATCGACTATATTGCTGATTTGTTATTAATAAAAACTATCAATGAACAGCATGTTGACGGAGTAAATTTGTTTAATCAATCTGCTGAAATCAGTTTTGAATTTTTTACACATAAATACACTGGTTTTAATGACAACAATCAACCAATTTTGATTAATAAATGGTTCAGTAAGAATCAAAGTTTCTTGAACGAAAATTCTAATCTTTATCCTGATAAATTTACAAATCAATACGGACGAAAATTACGCATTTCTACATTAACGTTTCCTCCATACACAGTTCCTGGTAATTGCCACTTATTTTACTAATAACCAGCACTGTTTTATTATATTTCATTTTAGTTTTTGATGATAACGGCACACTTATCTCGTTTTTTGGTTCTGAACTTAGTACAGCAATTTATTTCACTAAATTATATAATATGACACCATTTCTAATTCTACATGATGTCGAATTATGGGGTGGTATGTTTGAGAATTTCAGTGGTACAGGTGTACAAGGTGAATTATTGAATGATAATGCTGATCTTGGTATTGCTTCATTTCCACTGTGGGGGTCAGCATTTCGTTATGTTGACTTTTGTGTATCCTTAATTAGGACTGGCGCTACAGTTCTCGTACCAGCTCCAACGTAATAAATTGCATAATAATAATCTAATTTGTTAATTGTTATTTGCCAATGATTATTAGGACAGCTGTTGGTTTGTTGACACCTGTTTATTCGTTTCACTTTAAAATATGGATAGCTGTGACATGTACGTTTGTTATCACTGTGATTATTCTATCATTAGAATTATATTTTTATAATAAGAATTTTGTAATGATAGAAATATACAAAGTCAGAAATCAGGAAAGTCTATTTCAATATTTTTGGAAATCAGTGAAAATTGTTTATACAATTCTTATGAGTCAATCTATAACAAAGAATGAAATGCCTAATGAAACACATGCCAAGTGGATTATAACAATATTGATGGTTTATGGTCTATTTATCACTAGTTTATATTCCAGTAGTTATTCCAGTATTATGACAATACCACGTTATGAGAATTCCATTGATACAGTTAAGGATTTAGCTGATAGTCATTTAAATTGGGGTGGTATTAGTACTTCTTGGATTGAATCGATTATTGATTATCAAGAGCCAGAATATCGTGAAATTATTGAGCGATTTATTGTTGCAACTGAAGAAGAATTAGAAAATTATTCAAAAACAAAAAAATTCGGTTTTGTTATGGAACGATTCTCAGCTAGTATTATTTATCTCTTATTTTATACTAAAATTTAGATAATTTTCATGTTTTCGATTTTAGGCAGTTATTCAGTTGGTAATTTTATAAAAAAAGATGTTATCCAGCATTATTCTGTAATGAAATCTGATATTTATTGGACGTACTGTGTAATGATGATGCGTAAAAGTTCAGTTGTATTGCCAGTATTTAATCGATTTATTTTTCATGTTCTTGAAAGTGGCCTAACCACAAAATGGCAAAATATGGTATGAGAGTTTCTTTGATTACTGAACAATTCGAAATTTTATTCATTTCAGGCAATTGATTCATATTTAGATCCTTATGTACATACAGTCATTAGACATCCACAAAGGGACAACGGTGTTGTTAAATTGAAATGGTCACATGTTGTTGGAGCTTTTACTATCTTAATGCTTGGTTATTTAATTAGTTTTGCAGCTTTTATTTTTGAAATATTCACGTGCAGAAGAATTTAAAGAACACAGTTCAATTATATTGCATATATCTCACCTGGCGCATCTGCCATTTTGCACGGTATGTTTCTTGAATACAACAACATTACAGCATAACAAACACATTTGAATAAAATATTGATAAATATAGAACAGTGTTGGAGGCAATAAGTTTTTTCCTTGTAAAACTATAATAATTGTACCAATTCTAACGAAAAATAAATATGTAAAAATTATCGGTCTTTTATTATATAAAAGACCAACTACATTGAGTGAGTTCATTGGCTACTAATAATAAGTTCCGAAAAAAGTTGTATTCTGGTGAGTACGTTACAAATAGCTCAGTGAGCATGAATTACACACAGCTAGTAAAGCTCGCCCACTCACGCAACCATAATGTCTGCACGAACGACTTCAGTCGCTATTTTGGCGACTATAACGATTTAATCAATCAGATAAATTAGACACACAAAACTCATAGTAATAAAATAATTTCATGTGATTGACTTTTACACCCCTTGTGGGTTGATTAGTCAAGTACTGACATTATGGTATTTGCTAAATATTTTTGGGACACATTCTCAGTGCTTAGGTACTTTCATGTGTTTTATGCATTCTGCGATTCTTGTCATTGGAGGTTTCATTGAATGCAGCAATTATTCAAAAGTAGTCACTACCTGCCTATAAAATTAAAATACCCAATGTTCTGTAGATGTAACTCAATACCCAGCTTAATAAAACCTTATGATAATCGTTCTTTTTGTAAACATGTCTGACCCATAATCTTACTTTTGCTGTTTTCCACTGAATTGACCGTTCGTATTTCATGCACCCACTGTACACCTTATCAGTACACCCCTGTGTGACTACCTACAAATTATATAAAATAATCTATCATATTCGTTACGCAGTCGTCATCTATAAAGTCACATCTACAAGAAAAGTTGCACTTACATTATTCCAGAAAGCACCATAAATTTTAACGAAATCTGCTGGTAAACTGTCTGTTGTCGTGGATATTGTTCAATTATCTCTGTACGCATGCATGTAACTCAACAAATTGGTTTTTGTTGTAACTACTAATGCAATGGAAATACTTATTAAATGTCATAAATACATTATAAAATGACTATAAATTGCTTTTTTTATATATAAACTGGTATGTTATAGGAATATTATCAAAACGCAACTAGTTATAATGTTTACTGTATTTCTATTGTAATAACATAAAGAAACTCTATACATTTATAATTCAGAACACCATTCCTATATATTTGAAATATTTGAGTCACCAGTGTCACCACCCATAAAGTTTTCTTACTCCATAATAATAGAAGAAGAAACAGTAGAAGTTTGTTGATAGTAAATTAGCTTTATTTTTCGTCGATGAGTGTGTCTTACAAGACAACTTATTCGTTGTTTGATATCAAGATAAAGCACGCATGGTTATACATAAATGACTCAATTTGATTGGTCATAAAATAATAAAACTAACCACTTCAAACATACACGTAAAAAATTAAAATATATATTACAGAATAAATAATGAAGAGGAAATTGCTATGTATGATGGAAGAACAATTTGAAAATTACGCAGTAAATTAATCTTATAATATTGTTGTTATCCAACATATCGATAATGATTTATATCGAAACTTTATTGAAAATATTAATCAACAGTTACTTCTTAAGATCGCGCTGTTTGTTTTTGATTAGCGATAATCTGAATATTTTTCAACATTACAGCACAATACCTTTTGTTAATTTGAGAAATGATTTATCACCGGAAAAATTATTTCGAAACTATGGTTGTCGTGAAATCATAATTGACTGTGATAATCCACAAGAGATTTTACAACAATTTGAAAATTTGATACGTTTCCAATCAGAACGTTATAATGACAGGCGATACATTATTTTATGGGAAAATAACACAAAAGATAGTATCCAACAATTTTTCCAACTTGATGAATTTAATTATGTTAGTGATGTTTTATTGATAACAAAACAAAGAGAGATTAACAATAATCAGAATAGAAAAGGTAAATATCGTTATTTCTATAATGAAAATGGTGATAAAGATGAGATTTATCAATTTTTCACACATCAATTCGGTGGTAATGATAGACCAAAGAAGATTCTGTTGTTGGATAAATGGTTTTCAAAGAATTCAAGTTTCTTGTTCAACAATAATTTATTTCCTAATAAACTACAAAATTTGTTAGGCAAAAACTACACAATCGGCTCATTGGATTATAGACCATATTCAGTAATAGGTATACAAACGTATCATCTTCTGATGTTTATTTAAATTAATAATTACAATGGAATAGATTTAAATAAGGGCATAATTGATGGTACTGAAGGACGTCTAATAATTGATTTCTGTATCAAATACAATATAACACCTGAATTTATCCGTTTTCCTGATGGTGAATGGGGAGATGTATATCCAAACTGGACTGGATATGGTTTGTTAGGAAGTATAGCCGTACAGGAGACCGATATCGGATATGGTATGGAATGATTAGAATTTTAACAATTTATAATAACCCGGCGCATCCACCATTCTTGTCTTCGCTACCACTTTACTGCTATACAGTTCATTTTATTTTCATTTATCTCTTTACTTTTAACAAACTAAACATTGCACCTTTTTCCATGAAGCACATAATCGGCAAATATCGATTGCGTTCAATCAAATCTGACTAGGATTTGATACGAAAGGAAGAATGAAGTGCTGTCAGAATTTCTGAAATATTTTCATGAAATTGGAAAATTATATGCCTGAAATTTCTTTTTAGTTCTCTCTTAGTTTCTATTTAACTCGTAATTAATCTAAAATATTGCAGCCGCTCTGTATACGTGGGATAAATTCTACGAATACATGGATTATACAAAGAGTTTTATCCGTGCTGCAGTGACAACAATAGCACCAGCACCGAAGTATTTTTATTGTAGGTTCTATATTGTTTAATTAATTTGTTTAATTGTAGACTGGCTCCAGGATGGTCGATTCCTATTCATTAATTTTCTTCACAAACTTGGAAAGCGTTAGCTTTTACATTTATTTTATGTACAATTACATTATTTATAATTTTAAGTTTTGAAAAACCGCATACCAAGAATACTGTTGATTTATTGAAGAAATTTTACGATTCAATCACAGTTTCAATAAAAGCGTATTTACTACAATCATTGAATAATATACCGGAAAATAAAATTTTCAAATATTTCTTTGGATTAATTTTACTAAAAGTTGTAATAATTTCAAGTTTATACAATAGTGGTTTAGCAACTGTTATGACAATACCAACATATAAAAATGCAATTTTATCAGCACAAGATTTAGCTGATAGTAATCTTATATGGGCGAATCCATCTGAAGCATTCTATTTTGCATTGGACAATATTAATTACTATCCATACACGAAAATTAAAGAAAATTATATGATTTACACAAAAACGAAATTAATTGAATTAAGTGAAACTTATAATTATGCATTTCCAGTTGAACGTTTACCATTTGGATCGATTTGTATTGGTAATTATATTAAAAAACATGTTATTTACGGTTATCGTATAATGCATGATGATCTTTATTGGAGTGGAACTACTTATATGATACGTAAAAATTCAATTTTATTACCAATATTGGATGATTATATTTTAAAAGTTTTTGAAGCTGGTTTAGAAGCGTATTGGGAGAATCAAGTTGTTGCATTACATATGGATCTTCTTATGCAACGTGTATTGCAATATTACAATCATCATAATACAATCAATGATAATAAAATTGTTAAATTACGCTGGCAACATGTTGAAGGACCATTTGGTATTTTATTTGTTGGACTATCATTGGCTACATTGTGTTTTATTGGGGAATTATACATTCATCGACAACAGAATAAAGTGAAGTTACAAAAGCGCACATATTGGAATTATCGAAAGTTAGGATATTAGGTTGTGAGATATGTAACAAACATAGTTTTTTTTAAGTAGACCTGTTTTTTACATACCTACATTTTTCCATTACTTAAAACATTTTATTGACCTTAACGCACATTTAATTCCTTTCATTATGTGGGTATTGCACTGTTATGTTTTATAGAGTCAAAATTGGTTTCTAAATTACTTTATATCAGCTTAACGAGAAGCTATAAACCTTTGATTTTTTCTTGCTTTTAATTTAAATAAAATCTCATTTCGTAGAATATCCAGCTGATGTTCCTCATTCACTGATGCTGTGCCGCTCTTTAGTTTCGCCAGTGAATTGTAATTTCATTAATTAAAGTAGCTTATACTTTGATGTTCCGGAATTTAGATCAACGTGTTGCTAATTACCACCTAATTATAATTATTAAGTGACACGTTGAATTTTGATTTATTTTATTGTTACGTTTTATCATTAACAAGTTTATTTATTAATAAATTAAACATGAATAAGTTACATCTGTGTTTCGATAGTTCCAACGAACTAAAAGTGTGATTAAGAAAAGTACAAGAAGAAACTTTAAAAGTTTCTGTAGTTGTTTATTTTTAGTACAGTAAATAAACCTAGTATCTTGCTTGTTCTTAACTATCTTACTTTTCTCATTAAATACATTATTCAAAGTTTTCTTGTATATTGTGATCATAATCTTACTTTTATACTCCGTTAAATAGGCAAAAAGTCTATTTAGTTAAAGAACAATAAGTATATAAAATGTAACGATTTCTCTGTTAGTAACAGAGTTATTTTCATTATTTAATTATACATCTACATACAGCTAAAATGGAACAGGGGATTTTGAACGACTGGTCGTTCTTTATCGATTTACTGTGTTCATGCAATAATAGGAAATAGATCTATGCAGAGTGCAAAGCTGTTTCTTCAGCTATCCCTAAACACATGGCTATTTTATCTAGTAGTAAACACAGCCATGGTCCTTCATTAATATTAAGCAAAATTTATATACGTATTGTAGATTGTAGACATTTTCCTTTCTTTGATGTTAAAATTAGTATGAAAGTCTAAACGCAAGTTCTACAATAAATGATTAAGTATACACACGCACGTATAAAGGTTAATTTTAATGATTAACCATAAACGCAGTAAATTGTTTGTCTAAATTACTAATATTAAGATGCAAAATGCATTATATAAACAAAACATTCAATTACACTCTTTACAAAGCAATGAAACTAACTATACGTAAAAGCAAAAACATGCAATTTTAGTATTGAAGAATAAACAATAAAAATTGTCGTTTATGGTTATAAAAGAGAAGAAGCTTACAATTTTCATTTTATTATTGTGATCATCCAACATATCAACAAACAATGATCAATGTCCGAACGTTACTGAAAGTCTTGATCAACACTTACTTTTTGAAATCGCGGTGTTTATTTTTGATTAGCGATAATCTGAATATTTTCCAACATTACAATACAGTACCTTTTGTTAATTTGAAAAATGATTTATCACCGGAAAAGTTATTTCGAAACTATAGTTGTCG
>JAZBGY010000656.1:16042-46691 GCA_037414755.1 Lydus trimaculatus | reverse complement strand
CCCGGAACGGTCAAATATCTCCAAATTTCGTGAAGTTAAAGATCTGAATTTTTGCAGATAGTTATTTGACCGTTCCGGGACTTTTGCCCAACCCTGTATATAAAAAATTATAATAATAATATTATATTTATATACAGCTAGCCGTATTAACAAAATCAAATCACCGGATCGTATGACATCTAGTTGTTATAATCCTGGTAACAATATGGAAAATTCATCAACAACAACAACAATAATGAGTCAAAGTTTAGATCCAACAATTCTATTATTACATCAAACAATTTCAAATACAAAAAATAATCAATCAATTGATAATAATTGTTTTACAATAGAGAAATGTTTAGATATGGAACAACCGATAAATAGTCCATTACAAGCTTTATCAAAAATGGTACCAGTTCCTGAATCATTAATGAGTCCTGATTACCGTCCAACACCAATTATTGGTAGTAGTAGTAGTAGTAGTAAAATAACAACAACCACCACAACAACAACAACAACATCACCAAAAATTGTGCGTTTATCAAAAAATAAAATAAAATTAAATAATGATAATCAAAGAAAAAGTAATTCACCATCACCAGCACGATCATCTAATAGTAAATCGATAAATAATAAACAAATTAATCGAAATAAATCACCAAAAATTAGTAATAATGATAATGATGATGATGATGATGATGAATCAGAAGTATGTCCAGCGAAATTACAAATGATACAAATGAAAGCTGAAGAGAAACGTTTACAAAAAGATAATACAGCAACAACAACAACAACAACAACAACAACCACAACAACAACAACAATAGATAATGCTAATGATGATAAAGTTGTTAAAGCTGCTATTTGTATACAAAAGATGTGGCGTGGATATTTTACAAGAAATCGCAATAAAGAAGTACAAGAAATGTTTAGAGCGTTACAAATACAACGAGCTGGACACTATATACAGTAAAATTTTATAATAATAATAATAATATACAGACTTGGCTTTTCTAATATAAACATAGGAAAAATTACTATCACCACACACTCATTACAGATTTTGTGTAAGTTCGAATGAGATTAACAGAAAATAAGCGGTCAACATGTGAGAATTCCTGCTATTTCATTCACAAAAACTCCTATGTTCGTATTAGAAAGGCCGAATCTGTATATTAAACATATAATAATTGAATATTGTATGTTTTTTTTTTCTTCTAGACAATTGAATAACGATATGGAAACAACAAAAGCAGCATTAGAAAGTGAACGCAAAATACAAATGTTACAAACAGAAGCCATTAGTGCACTGTGGAAGCAAATGTCAGCTTTAAATAGTGCACAAACAGCTACTGTTAGTATGACAAGTTTATCAGGTGATAATGTTGAAATTGTTAAAGAATTAGCAACAACATGTACATCTCTACAAAATCAGGTTTTTATCTCTATTTATTATATACAGTATGTTCCACTACAGATGCTTGTCATTAGTTTATTTATCAAAATAATCAAATGCAATTTTCAGGAATTTAAATAGAACCATCAACTAAATTATCGTTCAGTTTTAAAAACAACATCGAAAATAAATAGATTTGTACAGCATAACCCTCCGACAACACGGTTTTTTTCTAACACGATTTATAAATTGTAGAAACCCTCTTGTAACACGGCAACCTACAACAGTTTCCCTCTAACATGATAAGTCCTTGTATAACACAATACTTCTACAACACCAAATAACACGATTCTTGATCTAACCCATTTAAATTAACGCAAAATGGCTGACATCTGGTATCGAAATTTGAACGTTAACCATCTTCTTTGTACCCACGTACGTATCAACTCCTAGCTCATATAACACGATTTCACACAATACACCATTTCATCGGAATTTATCTACCGTGTTATAGGAGGGTAAGATACCGAATTTTTTTTCAATAGCAGAACGATCATTTATTTGACTCGACTTAGGTTTTTGAATGTTATATTTGATTAGTTTCATAACGAGCATTTGCCCTTTGCAGTGTCGGACTGTGCCACCGGGCAACTGGGAAAATGCCCGATAGGCCAGCAGAATTCGGTAAATGGTCGGGTCAACAAAATCATAAACTTTTTTATATAGAATGTATGAATTAGAATTTCTTCAATATACTTATAAGTGGGGTCAAAACATAATTTGCCCGGTGGGCCAGAAATTTGCCAATCCGACACTGGCCCTTTGTATTAAAACATAATATAAAAGTCCAAAAATTGGTAAAACTTCGGTAAAAGTCCGAAAAATGCTTGTAAATCCTTCAATTATGGTAAGTGTCAACATTTAGGTACCAACACCAATTGCTAAAAGTCCAAAATAGACTTACTTCACAGTTGGTGTTCAAAGAAATGAACCCCAATGTATACCCGGATTGTAAGCAGTTATAAGCATTTTTCTAGCTTTCACCATCTCACTATGGTAAATGTTATGATTTATACCATTAAGATCTAGGATTTATCAATTTTTCGACTTCTGCAATAACACAATAAACAAATAAAATGTTAAATTATAGATACAACAATTACAAAATTCAATGCAAGATATTATGAAGGTGATAACAACAGTATTTAGTACAACAAATTTGAATAATTCAAAATTAGAAGAGAATGGTATTGGAACACAAACTGAAATTGTTGCAGTTCATACACCACAAGTATTCTATTTATTTATTTATTTATTTATTTATTTTAATTGTTGAAATTTTTTTGTATAATTAGGGTGAAGCTGGTAAAGTATTTCCATTTCAAAAACAAACACGTCCATCATCCTTACCATTACCAATAAATCAACGTAAAAATGATATTTCAACACAAAACAATAATAATAATACAGAATTACAACAATTTGCTGGTAATTTAGTTGATGGTGTTATAAAAACTGTATCAGAAACAAAAGCTGATTGTTTTAATTTAAATACAACAGAAATTACAATCACTGATACAGGGAAATTAGAGAATAATTAATCGAATTATATAATGGTTATATTATTGTTGAAATTTGTTTATTTATTTAAAAGAAGAAGTAGAAGAAGAAGAAAGAATGAACAAAATTATGTTGCTATAGCTTTATTAGTGTATTGTCGTGTAATTTTATTTATTTTTTTCTTTGTTTTTACAGATTATTTTCAAGCATAAAATAGATATTGCTTTTATCACACACATACACATTTACACAATTGCGACAATTTTGCATTTTTGCAATTATCTCAAATAAAATGGCTGTTTTCATAATAATTCTTTATTATTTTTGAAATTTCTTATATTATTATATCCCTGTCGTCATGCTTGATGTATACAGTATGGGTCAGCAATATAGGTACATAGAGAAAAGCATCACTCGTACCCATTCTCATAAAGAAACAATGGACTCGACGCCACCCTTTATGCATCCCTAGTTTCTCATATAGTGGAATTGTCTCAGTGGTTCAAGAAGAATTTCATAATACTGATGATGCTCCTCCCAACAACGGATATTCTTACAGTTCTAGCTGACGAGTTTCTCTTCATCTCATTGTAACTCATATGGAAGATATGAGAGTGGGTAACCTCATAGGTCCGGAGCCATTCTGTAGGCCAACCAAGACCTAGGCAGTGTGAGTCTATCATCTGCTGAAGTGGCAAAGAGGTCTTCCAGAGAGATAGTTAGCTTCGCTAAAAAGATATCTTCCCTGAGATATCAATAGATGGAGGGTTAAGAGCAATAGATCAGCTGTGGTCGCAGTTCAGGAAGGCTAAAGAGGCCAAATGACCTCTATTATCTCATCTAATCTAATTTACACTTCTGGCTGACCAGTTTCTCTTTATCTCATTGATACGCAGATGGAAGATATGAGAGTTGATGACTTATAGGTCCGGAGCTATTCTGTGAACTAGCCAAAAGCCTCAGAAATCAGGAAATCTGTGCGTAGGAATGGAGCAGAAAAATGCTCCACTGAACAAACTGTCCAGGAACAGCCAAAAAAGTTCATTGACTGTTTGCCTCAGATTTAAGTAGGAACGAACTAAGACTTGTAACGGGGCTAGATTATGTGGATCGGACCTAGGCAGTGTTACTATAATCTGCTGAACTGGCCTAGAAAGATAGTTAGCTTTGCTCTTTTCTGAGATATCAATAGATGGAGGGTTAAGAAGAATAGATCAGCTGTGATCGCAGTCAGGAAACGACCTCTATAAGGTAATCTACATTTCTCTTTTTATTATTGTAACTCATATGGAAGTTATGCGAGTGGGTAGTGTCGGTGCTCTTTCCTATGTACCTATTTTGCTACAGCATACTGTATACAAGATATTCAACTTATAAAAAATAACGAAACAGCTGAATCTTTTATTATTCTCCTTTGTAATGGTAGACAAATCGGTTGGCTAACATTTTGGCAACTATACGTTGCCATAAAAAGGTTATGGGATTTTCAAACAAGCAGAATTATACAAATAACATCAATATAATTTTATTAATAACATGACGTACATGAACAAATAACCATTTTTTTTGTGTTTAATAATTTTTTTTGTCCTTATTTGAATATGTGATGTAGTAAGGGCGAGTCTTCATAGATGAAAATATGAAGAACACTTTGTTGGTTTTAAAAATTTTTTTGTTTTTATTTTTGTTTTTTTTTTAATTTTTTTGTCGTAGCTCAATCAATCAGATGCTTTCTGGTGATAATGGTAGTGTTTCTTTTATTAAAAAGGATAATTTTGTACCATTTGTATCCCATTTAATAAACAGCCGCTAAAAAATTACAATATCATAAATAAATAAAAAAAAAAATGTTATTTTTGTAATAAAATAGAAAAGAATGAAAAAAAAGATATAGAATTATATAGCAGAGCCCAATAAAAAATAAAATAGAATAGACAGCGAACAAAAAAGTAAAATAAAAAAAATAGTTGGTATGAAAATAAAGTCTTACATCACAATATTTTAAAATAACTTAAAACAGTTGCCAGTAGAAATTCTATCTGTATTCAATTGATTTAACATAACTGGCACTTATTGATTTTTATTTCAACTGGGCTCCAGAATGTTTGAAAAAAAATAGAAGAGGAAAAGATGTGTAGGCCATAAAAAGAAAAACGGATTTTAATTTTTTTACCAAAGTGCTGTCCACTTCCCAAAAAAGTCAATTTTGTAAGGTTGCGGGGTAGTTGGGCTCTCTCTCTCTCTCTCATATTATAATGAGACAGTTGGTTTTTGGGGGGTTAGTGTGACGGGAACTTACCGAACGGCCTAATGGGGTGTTTGTCCCACAGGTACGTCCTCTTGACAGGAGATAGGTACGAATCACGTAAATAGAATGGAGATTTACCCCAAGGATTATATAATGAATATGGTCTTAATAATGGTGAATCCCACCAGAATGGATCTCTAATGATTGATGATAAAGGACGTGATGGTAAAGGATTTAATAGGTCATTCCATATTCTCTTACTTGGTGTTAAACCGCCACGAGAATAGATCGGTTGGCCGGCATAATTGAATGCTACTTCAGATGGACGTGGTGCCCATTCTCCAGCCTAATTAATAAACATTTCATTATACATATATACACACATAAAGAATATTGCTATACTTTAATTGGAGTGGGTGATAATCGTCCCCAACTCGGCCATAATGATGGATAAAGTTTATCCAATTCAGCAAGTCGATCTAAATGATCCAACCAGGCACGATGAGGATCATATTTCTCAGCAGCTGGTGATGGTCGTTTACTATACACCAAATATAATGGATAACGACTGAATGGATATGTTGTATGAAAGATACTACTTGGCCATAAGCCTGGATCACGACTTTTAACACGATCGATATGATCTTGCCAAGCTTTATCCGCATTAAAAGGCTTCGGTTTCGTTACGTGGAACGCTAATAATCGATAGAAAATTAAAAATTAACCCAAAAAATCAACATAGATGTATATACATAACAATCTCCAATTTATACAACTGCATCAAGCTCTTAAAGGAGATAATCATGTAAATGTTGTAGATAGTCAACCCTCCTATAACACGGTTTCCATATTGTTAACCATCCTATAACGCAGGACTCTCATAACGTATAGCTAGATAGTTTCCTATAACGCGGTACGAATTAATCGCGTTATAGGAGGGCTAACTATTGTAGGAGTTGCTACTCACTAAATAAAAGGAAGTTAATTATTATGGACGACACAATAGTGAATTAATTGCATAAGCTGCTTTGTTTTTATTTGCTTACCTCCAAGGCGACCACGATGATTCCCTCATTTGCAAAAATCAAAACAATAAAAAAAATAACAATAGAAAAAGTCGTTGATGGCCTAAAATTAAGGCAAGTCTAGAGGGATATTTGAATAAAAATTAAAAAAAAAAAAATTCAGGATTAAATAAAAAAATTTGTATGGTACGCCCTGGCAAATGCTGGAGCAGTGAAAAATTAGAAAAGCTTTCAGCATTGCTTAGGTATTTGAAGCACTGTAAGTACAAAAAAAAAAAAAAAAATCAACAACAATTAGAAATGATGAATTGAACTCAAGCGTTTGCGGGGCGGCCTACGTCAATTATTCCCAGTAAATACGATTTATTTTTACATTAATGTGTACATTTTTTTTTTTTTGTGTGTATATTGTTGTTATTGTTGTTGTTGAACAACATTTACGTTTTACTTAAAATAAATGGCTGTGTAATTATATAATTATATACCCGACAATGTCGTACAAATATTTAAATACAGAATACGTAAAGATATCACTATTAAATAATAATAATAATAATAATAATAATATAAACAGTAATAATTTTTCAAGATGCTAACGAAAAAAAATCAAGCCTTTGAAACAAAATTGTTACACTTCTCCATATCTTTTGTTTTGCCACGTTAAATTTTGCAAGTTATCGTTGGATGTGCACTCTATTTTTTTTTTTTTGGTTTTGTTTTATTTATTTTTTTGGTTTTTATCAGAGTATCGGCCTAGTGTTTGTACTTACCAGGCCGGTATCGATCAAGTGAACCATAATTATGAGGATATATCGGTCGTGGTGAATAACCATAAGTATCCCTATGTAATGGGTCGTATCTATAGCCTGGTACATGGATACGTTCGCCAGCATGAATCGGATCATCATAGATTGATTTACCAAAAGGCCATCCAGATGATAATTCAGGTAAATCACTTAATGGTCGAAAGATACCTCTAGGACGGGTATGAATCGGATCAGTTGCTCTTATATCATCTGAACCTATCCACAGTTAAAGATTAAAAAATAAAAAAAGGGTCAACATTAATGATGATTTGAATTTTACCTTTGAGTGATCGTACGAAGGATTGCCAAAATTTCGCCTTCTTTGATGCCGTCTCATTTCGGCCAATCATTTCCAAATGGTTTTTAAACATTTTTGATTGTTTTGTTCGTTGATTTCAGGGTGAATTTTTCAGGAGTTAGTTGTGATGTTCGGCCTTGGACTGTAAAATAATTTCCACTTTACTAACAGTAAACTAAAAGAAAAACGGTTTAAGTATTTTTAGACGGTGACTGATTAAAATTAAATCAACACTCTTATGTTGACCCAACACTACAACACCATATCCTCGTACTAATTTGGATAGGGAGCCTGGCTATCATACACTTACATACACTCACACATGTAATATTCTATTTTTAATCATGTAGTGAATTGATCCTATTTTTGAAACTTTACATTTAAGATCACAAATAGACACAACAATCGATTGAAATAAGACTAAACATAAAAAAAAAATCGAAAAAATAATTCAAAATAATCATAGAAACTGGAATTTGGAGGAAAAACTCTTTGAAAATCTTTCAAAAATTTTTGAAGGCTATCCGATATTTCGATTGGAGTCTATGTAGGGCATGGAATGTTGGGAGATATCGAGGGAGCCAAATTTAGCCACACTACGTCATTCAATCGAAAAAAATCTTCTTCTATAAACTTTTGCAAAATAAAAACAATCAAAAACACCACAAATACAAATAATTTTGGTAAATTTCTACAATATTTGTCTTTAAAAAAAATGATGGTTTTATTTCAATGAAAAAGGGTCAAAATTTATTTTTTTTTGAATTAATTTTTTTTTTAACTAATCGTATTGTTAGAATAATGAGTTATTTTTTTTTATTCACTAATAATTTGTACTAACCTACTTGATGGTAAATTAGATCGCAAGTCGAAATGACCGACTGCGGATGGTGGTTGGAACACTAAAACTGTATGACCAGGACTAACTGATTTGGCACTAAAGGCCACCACAATACCAGCAGTTTTGGACGTCATCATCAACATAATCAACGACAACAGATTTTTTGAAAAACGGGAGGAGTGGGATGGTTTATACAAAATCTCAAATAGACCTTGCCCCACTCTAGTTTTTTTCATTTTTTTTCATTATTTGATACAAATCCCCATTGGGTTTTTGGTGGTGGTGGTGGTGGTGGTGAATTATTTTTAAATCTAGAACATTCATTACGTACCTATTTGCAAATTCTCATCAGTTCTTTAATTATTACATATTCGGATGCCTCTCTAGTGTCTAGAGCTACATCTGTAAACATTTTTTGGCAAATGTTCTAATAAGCCAATATTTCTTGAGTGTATAACTGAAAAATGAATATTTCCTTATTTAGGTATGTTCGTAATAAAGATGGGTTATTTAGGTCACTATCCATAACAACAACAACAGAATTAAATTTAAAATGAAAGAGAAAGAACGTTAGATTAGTCAGGACAGATTGTTGTAGAGTGACGAGACACAACCACCTTGCATGAATAATACACATAGAATGCCTTATTTATTTTTGGAAGACATTCAAAATATGAAAATCTTATGGAAAAGTCACTATTACATTTCAATAGAAGAAATGGTGAGCCTTAAATGCATGGGCATCTGCAGAACATTTTATATGGAGTGCCAAAGCTTGAAGACTTATTAGTTTCTAAGGCTTTTCTTTCAAATGTTGGTATAAGCTGACCCATATAATAGTCACAATTTTTTTATAATTTTGACGTAGAATACGCTTTCTTGGAATCCTTTACTCAATGCCAAGAGGGGGCAAATGCCCCGTTTTCTCCTTCTACTGCTTTAAATGAAGACCGAGTATTATTTACAAACTATATTTGTCCGTCTACAACACTAATTGTAGAAAGTTCTCTTTTGCAAAATTTTCGAATAACAGAAAATTTCCAAATGCCAAAAAATTGTGTAAAACGTATTTTTAAAACATTCACAACGAAAAAATGCAGAGTGCATATAGGATTTATTATTTTCAGAATTATGTGGTATACGTATGTATGCAACTTGAAGGAAACTATTGCGATAGGTTATTGTTTTTTGCCTAGGCCTAGGCCTAGAGCATGCATTCGTCAACAGTCTTGTAAATTTCACGGGCACTGAACGTGTTGTGAACAGTTGTATTTATCAATTTTGTGATTGCTTTTATTAAAACATTTTTTCTACGATTAAAATAACTATTTGAAATGTATCTATACAGGTCTAGACAAATGAACTAGAAACATAGAAGAAATGAGACAATCTATACCACACTCTTCAGTTTTTTAACAGATAAATGGATTATGTTTAGCGTGGATGGTCTAGAAACATTACGATTCCAGTAAGTAAGCGAAAAGGATGAGAGACCACAATGCTTAGGTTTTAGATTAGATTAGATAAAAGGGATCGATTGGTTTTTTATTTAGCCTTCCTGAACGCGACCACAGCTGATCTATTGTTGTTAAACCTTTAGCTATTGAGATCCCAAAAACATATGCTTTTTTGCAAAGCTCTGAGAGACCTCTTCCTTCACACTGCCTAGCTGGATGAGTCTTATAGGAGTCAAGGTGCCACATTTGCATAATATATGTAGGGATTTGCCCAGTCTTCTGAGATGGTATCTCACTGGACAGTGTATCATTCTTAGGCGAAGAGTCAATGATTCAATGAACTTCTTTGCCTGTCGCATACCTGAACAGTGTCTCCAATCGAGCATCTTTGCACTCTGTTCCCACCTACTAACTTTCTGCCGTCTGTGGGTTTTAGACAGCCCACATAATGGCTCTGGACCTATGGTAGTCTGAGGCAGTAAGAAGTCCCTCCTTCCGAACCTGCAGATGGAGCGAAAGTACGGCCAAGAGTGTCTCCATAGATGCGTTGGACTTAGGACGTAGAAGTGACTATTACAAAAAAGATGTCTCTTTCTATCCACTGCAACAGTCATCAGATTATCTCATTTCTTTTAGTTTTTCCGATACTTCTAGTTTGCCTGTCCATCTCTGTGTATATACAGGTTAAGACATTTCAAATAGGAACACAGGAGAAACTACAAGAAATGAGAGTCTAATGCAATATAATCTCATCTTTCTTTCACTGATTGGAACGGTAATGTTAATAAAAACAGCAAATGCGTAAAACGGATAGAAAACCTAGACCCAAATGAGAAGTAGCGTTTACAACACGGGGTATGGTATGTAGGGTGCACATTTTGACAAATTACTACTTAACCACCCATCTGTTTCGAGCTCAAGAAATGCCCCATTTCTTGTAGTTTCTACTTGAAATGTCTTAACCTGTATATTGATGCATATGTGTGTAAAACTCCTACATGTTATTGTAACTGGTTTGAAAATTTTCCAAATTTTAAATAAGAAAAACAAATTTGAAGAATTTTCCGAATCATTTCCAAAATTAGAATCAATCTAAAACATTAATAAAATGATGGAATAACCATGAATGAACTGTTTGAATGTTAACATGATAAAAATAGCAAAAATTTCGTCTAAATAACAACGCAACATGTCCAATAAGGAAAAAACTTGTTTTTTCATACGCAATAATAATAATAATATCGCATTAAATTTTTGAATTTACGACAACAGTAAACTATCCTGAAATAGCTTTTTTTATTTATTGAAAAATTCTACGTCAACACTTATCCTATACTGATGTCTGTATGTGTATAACAAGAATAGTTTAAAATTAGCGCTGTTGTTGTAATATAATATTGTCGATATAGTAGTCAATGTTATTATCGATTGAATAATTTAGGGGAAATTGGTTTGAGTCTTTGCTAAATTGTTTAACCATCTTTCAATACAAAAAATTATTATCTAATAAGATAACAATTTAGATTTTTGTTGATTAGCAATGAACCTGGACTGGTTGTAAAATATATAACCTATAGATATTTCTATTTTAAAATCGTATATATATTGTTGTTTAATAATAATAAATGGGCCAATTTCCAAGTTTACAACAGTTGGATGATAGTGGCGGAGGAGGTGTTGTTCCAACATTTCTACAACAATTTCTATCAGAAAAAATGGGCTGTTATGATGCAAATCCTAATGATATTACGTATGAGAAATTCGTACAATTATTAACAGAAATTAATTCGTTGTAGGTGTTGTTGTATTCATTCAAAAACAACAACAACTAGATGATGGTTTATTGTTATTTTTTGTAGTTCAGAGAATTGTTTAGACATTGATGGTAATCAATTGATATTTGCTATAAAAAAAGGCACCGATTCGACAATTTTATGGAAAACAACAATACAAATTGCTTGTGTTAAATTCAATAAACAACAACAAAAAATATCATCGTATCGTTTATTAAAATTAAATGAATTTCTAACAATATGTAAAACAATAAAATCACAAACTACAGCTGTTGTACAAAGCGAAAGGTATAATAATAAGATATTTTTAAAAATACAAAATTATAACGAACCGAAATTTCATTGTGGAGGTCAAATAAGTATCTCTACATTATAATAATAAACATCAAGGATTTGAAAAAAAAGAAAAGAAAAGAAAATACACACAGACAATACAACAATAATTGTATTTTTGTTTTTATTTGTTGTAGAAATCAAGCAACTAGCAATACAAAATTATTGGAAAAGTCAAAAGAATGTTGTATATGCTTGGAACGGCAACAACAAGTTATATTACCATGTGCACATAGTTATTGTTTACCATGTATTGAGCAATGGTATATAAAATCGACAATTATCTATATTGAATGCAAAAAAAATCTAAACACCTTGCACTTGACGCCTAAGCTCATTTAGACCCATTAGATCCCACACATACTGAATTGGTAAAAGGTCGTATCTAGAGAGCTATGGCAACATGTGAACGAGCATAGCATTGTCTTGCTGGAGAACGAACTCGGCTTGTCTTCTTACGTGGAGAAAAAGATGTTGCTCTAACATAGATCTGCTACTGAAGGAAATAGCGTCCCATACCATAATGCTGGCTATGTGGTTTACAAGCCCTTGTATCGGAAATCAAGAATCGCGTCTTTCGCTACGTCTCCGCCTTGCCAACATGCGATCATTGGAATTCAACACTGAACGCGACAGGATTCCAGTGAAAACGGCACCATCCTAATCTTATTAACTATACACCTTGCATTTGCCGCCTAAACTCATTTAGACCCATCAGATCCCACACATGCTCAATTGGTAAAATATCAGATCTAGGGAACCATGGTAACATCTGAACGAGCATTGTCTTGTTGGAGAACGATATCAGCTTGTCTTCTTATGTAGGAAAGATGTGGCTCTAACACAGATTTGCAACTGATGGAAATAGCGCCCCATACCATAATTCCAGCTATGTGGTCCACACCTCTTTGAATCGGTAATTGAGAATCGCGTCTTTGGCTGCGTCTCCGTTTTACCAACGTGCGATCATTAGGATTGATCACTGAACGCAACAATGAATCCCAGTAAAGACGTTTTCTACACCATCCCAGTCTTTAACACTTGTGGTCCGCTATTAAGGGTAAAATCCACTGTGGCTGATACGATCTAATTGTAAAAGCAAAGGACCATATGTGGTAGTGATCGTATGTTTATGGGTCTACCAACAACACCATATTACTGATTGGCAATAGCTCGTGTCGATGAAAATCTGCCTTTTTGAGCTAAAACAGTCGAAGGCAGCAGTCTTGGCGTTGATTGTCGAGATTCTGTAGGTCTGACGTCTGCTCTTTCAGGTCTACACCGTCCGGTTCTTCACCCATACACTTATTAAATCCATTAAATGGTGAATACTGAACATATTTTAGAACTGTAGACAGGCTAATCGTTTTATGCTAAAGCAAAAGAATGCTGAAAATAGTCAACAACTGATTAGACTACACTATATATTAAAAATAAGACAACTTCTTTTCTAATTGGACTCGGATGTTTATCATTTCTTGTTTTGATAACGTCTAACTTGTCCAAACAATTTTACCAAAAAATTCTAAGATTGTCAAGGTGTTTTGATTATTTTTTTGCATTTATTGTTAATGCGTATAAATTCCTATTGTTTAAATAATAATAATAATAATTTCAGGAATGAAATACATGATACATGCCCGATATGTCGTGAAAAATTAGAAAGTCTTGAAGATACATGGGAATTACCTGGTATACCGACAGTTAATGAAATTAATAAAGAAATTCAAACAAGTTTAATGGATTTAATGGAAAGTAAAAGCTCAAATAATTAATAATAAAGATTATATTTGTTGAAATAAAAATTAATATTATGCACAAATTATTATTTTTTCTGTTATATTGCTCAATCATTGGTAATTTTCCGGTTCAGTAGCAAACAATATTCTAAATTTGACAATAAGACTTAACAGGATGTTGCAACCAAATAGGCACAGGAAAATTCAAAAGAGACACCCATTCTCATATCTTTCATTTTATGGAATGTATTTCGATATTTGTCTGATAATTACAGTAGATTTCGTGATGTTCGTGACAAAAACAGGATATATTTATCATCTGTTACGTTTGCGCCTTCCAAGAAAGTAGACTACGAAATATTTTTTAGGTGCAATAATTAACTAGGAAAGATCGATAATATTTTAAAATCTAACTGGGGATGAATGGGGTTAACAATTACCATTCTTACATTTCTCTCAGTCCAGTTTCTCTTCATCTCGTTCTAACACTTGTGAAAGATATGATAGTGGGTGGCGTCAATGCTTTTCCTATCGACCTATTTTGTTGCAGCATACTGTATAGTTAATGCCGCAAATTTGGACAAGCGTCAAAGCTCCTGTTGAACCGAAACCGGTACACTCTTTAATTAATAGATCAATTAACAACAATGTTTAATTTTCAACTAGAAATTTCCATTTAAATGAAAGTTCTACGCAAGAATTCCATTAATGAATTCATCACATTTCCTGTAGTGTGAATCATTCCTTTCTACAATAAATAAAAAAAAAAAAACGCATAACAGAAAAACTGTATTTTATGAATAATTATCAAATTTCGGAATTTCTGGTTGTAATTAAGGAATAAAACCTCAAAATGTCTCTTTATCTCGGTTTGAATCATTTGTAAAAACGTCAATAATTTTTTTTGTTTTTAACGGAATTTTGTTATATGTAACAAATCCACCGGAAAATTGTGTTTAAAAATACCCAAAAAGATGTAAATATTTAGATAATATAAGGTTTGATACGGATAAGAAAACGTCATCAAGGTGAAACCCAAATCTTACCCAATCACCTTGGCAATTTTTCTATATGTATGTTAATAATCACTTGACCATCAGTAAGTTAATAGACGCGCAACTAAGTACTATTACATACGATAACAAATAAATTGTAAAATGTATCAAAATCAATTTGTTCAAACAATTTTAATATTAATTTTACAATATTCGTTCAGTATTTGTGATAATGTAGAATTTAATCATAGACATCCTCCACATTACCATCATCATCATCATCACCATCATAACAATGATGATAACAGAAATTTGAATTTTAATAATAATACTGATAATATGACAATTCAGGTAAACTTTAACAATCTAGTTTTAATTATAAGTGGAATAACCCGTTTAATTATTGTTGCCATGGCAATTTACCCAAGATTAACCAATAAGATTCGATCAAATCGAAGCGGTATATTTGAAAATTATTCGATTTTACAAATTTTACAGATTCCACCATTGGAATTTTTCGAGAAGATGAATCAATATGATAATGTTGATATGTTAATAGCGAATCTTGTTGAAAATAATGAAGAAAATGATAAACCGGATCTTATAGAAAGTATGTTTACTATTCTTTTATAGTTTTTTATTATTCGTCTTTCTTTTGGTTATTAAATTGATTAATCAAAGACAAAAACAAACTGTACAAAAATAAATAAATAGATACTTGTATCTTAAATTGTTATAACAATTTATCTGTGAACATATATTTTTTAACAACATACCTATATATAGTAACACTTACAAGTTATGTAAGAATAATGGTAATTTAACAAAAAAATTAGAAATATTTACACAAATTTCAGATCAATCATTATCGTTCTGTTGTTGTTGTTGTTGTTTGTCATTCTCACAAAAATCTTTATACAAATTCCGACGACACCTCAAATTACTTTCATAAATAATCAAATAAATTGTACAATCTTTAAAATTATTCGATGTATATCCTATATGTAATTTAATTGGTCGTTCCCATTTCGTTTCTGTTTGAAATTTTTTAACACTAGGTCGATGGAATTCAATTCTACCAGATGTTGTTAAATATTTTAAATTATTTTTAATATTATCATCATCATCATCATCTGTATTATCTGATGATAATAATTTCATTTTTTTACATGGTGACATTAATAAATTTTGTATACCATCACCTTGACCACATTCTAATGAATTACTTGTTGATGGTTCGATTTGTTTTGTTTTTGTTGTTAATATTGATGATGATGGTGGTGGTGGTGGTGTTATATTATCATTATTATTATTATTATTATTATTATTACAATGATTGGATTGAGTTGGTGATGATGATGATGATATTATCATTATAGATTCTTCTTTTGGTATTTTAATTTCATGACTATCACGGAATGCAATTTTATCAACAAATTTAACATCATTTAAATCATGTGTTATTTTACCAATTTTATCACGAAAATATGTTGTTACCATTTTACGTGTTTTTATTGTTTTACCAAACCAATCTAATACAATATTTGATGATAAATAATATGATAAATCTTTTTGATTATTTTCAATTAAATTTATATAAAAATCTTTAAATTTTATTGCATCATTCATTCTATCATCCTCCTCGTCGTCCATTTTCATCTCTATAAAACAAAACAAAATTAATTTTAATATAATTTATAGGTCGATTTGGTGATCCGGATGAACGAAGTAAGTATAGTTTTTTAGGCGTTTTCATATTGTTAGATTTATTTATTTTTTGTTTTTATTTTTTTTTTTGATGAGGCGCTTTAGTTCCAACAGATCCAGCAATTTGTCAACCTGAACGTAAAACTATACGTTTAATTGATTCAAATGATCCAACAATTATTCATATACCACAATGTACAAGAATTGAACGTTGTGGTGGTTGTTGTAATAATGATTTATATGAATGTCAACCAACACAAACAGAATCTGTAACTATGAAGGTAAACTCTATAATAGAAAATCCAATAAGATTTAAATTTTCTTGTTTTCTTCTGTGAAAAAAATTAAGAAATAAACCATAAGGGTGTACGCAGACGACGTCTTTTTCACCCGCGTTTGCAGTTAGTAAAAATGTCGTTATAGCGAATTGTTCGTGTTTGTATTGATATAACCGAGTGTGATACGCGATAACAGCGCGTGCGAGCATCGCGTGATAAGCCTCGACCATAACGCCCTTCTAGTATAGTTGTTTCTGTTGTATGTAGTTTCAGTATTCTCATACATTCCGACATGTGGGAATATGTATGGACTTCACCTCACAAATGTACGTGTCGAATAAAAACAGTATAGGTATGTAACTACTATTGATGAATCCCAGGTAAAAAAATTCGTAATTGCAACGCGTTTTTTTTTGTACTACATTCCTGCGACCGCGCATCTATATCGACGAATTTGCATGTTTGTCAATTTATGAATGTGTGCAAAGGTGTACAGGCTGCGCTTAGCGCGCGTAATTAGTGAAAGACGTCATGTGTATAGGCTGTAAAATGATTCTAATCTCCAGGTCAAACAATAAGTGGAAACATTGGAAAAACTACAATAAATAGGGATAGAGACAGTTTTTGTAATGCTGTAGTCTTTGTAGGCTGTCGGCCGATAGTTGGAGCGTCAATAGGTGGGCATATACAAACGAAATTTTTAAAGAAATTCCGCTAAAATATCCGATCGTTTGTGTGTTGGAACAGATTGAACGATAATCAGATCGGATCTAATATCATGGACCAATCAGATTTGAGCAGGCAGTATTACAGATTCTCAATTCTTCGTTAGTAGGACCACGTCCTGTGGATCATATTCTTAGCGGATCACAAGATCTGATTCATCGGATCAGATGTTCCCAAAAATTTCGTTCGTGTATACGCCACATACTTATATATAAATATACCGCGCAAGAGGTTTCCGACACCAGAAATAGTGGATGTCGCCATTTTGATGCTTCGTTGTCTGAATCATTAGTTGTAAATTGAAATGTCCCTAGTGAACGGCTACTTTTCGCGCGCGGGACAATTGAAAATGACAGAATTGGAACAAAATGATGCAATTGTAATAAACAAACCAGACACACAACGACGCTGAAGCATCAAAATGGCGTCGATTCTATCTCCTTTTATTTCCTGCGTCAAATGATTGCGCATACGTTCAAAATCGGTATAGTTATTTTAAGTATATGGTATGCGCCTATCTAATGGGGTGTCGGGCGACATATAGGACTATAATACATCCCTACAGCAGTTATACCGCGTTCTACATCCTATATAGTTAGTTCGTGGATAGGGTAATCATATCCAGGGTCGGCGCTACCGTATGGGCAAATCGGGCATTTGCCCAGGGCGGCAAACGATAAGAGGCGGTAGGGACGGCAAAATTTATGCAGAAATTTTGGAATATAATCTTATTTTATAAACTTTTGATTTTTTTAAATCTATTCAGCTAATGTGTGGGTGTCACAAAGGTTTATAGGCCTAAGACTTACAATTAGTCTAAACATCCATTTATTTCTTGCCCAAGGGCGCCGGCCCTGATCATATCATATAAGTCCTACAAACAATATAGGTGTTTGAACTGACCCGACAGATTGGACTGTGAATGCCTACCTTAACAGCCACCTTTTTTTCCATTTAAATCTAGGAGTGAGATTATTTTAACAATCGAAAAACAGGTGAGAAGATATTTGCTATCTTTATCGTAAGTTATGTAGAAACATTACGATTCCAATAAGTAAAAGAAAGACAGTCTTGCCATCGATTGTTAAAAGATTAGAAATCTTAAACGCAGAATGAAAAGGGGCTATGATACCAAATACTTAACCATTCATCTTCTACATGTATCTCTTTTTAATTCGAACAAAGGCTATATAAAACTATCTCATTTTTTGTAGTTTCTCCTATATTTTCCTACTTCAAATATCTTAATCTGTATATGTTTTATATGTATGTAGGTATTGAAAACTCGATATACAGGAAGTCAAAAATTATCACCAATAGAAAAATTATTGATACCAATTGAACGACATTTAAAGTGTCGCTGTGATTGTCGTAGAAAAGCAAAGGTAAAAAAAAAACAAAATAGTAATTAGGATAAATTACGTATACAGCATACTGAAACAAACTAGGCGCATAGGAAAAAACCACTCTCATATCTTTCACATGGGTTATTTTATGGCATGTACTTTGATTTACAGTTACCTGGAAATGTAGCACAAACTCAATTAGAGATGGGTGGGGACAACAGCCGCCATTATCTTAGTTTCCTATCTGTCCAGTTCCTCTTTATTTCATTCTGACTCATGTGAATGATTTGAGAGTGGGTAGTGTCAATGCTTTTTCTTATGGATATGCCTATTTTGTGGTGGCATACTGTATTTATTTTTATTTATTTTTTTGTAATTTTTAAGGATTGTAATCAATTTCAAAAATATGATAAAAGACAATGCGCTTGTATTTGTATAAATACAGATGAAAGAGAGAAATGTTATCAGAATAGTGATATACAAATATGGAATAATGAAATATGTGCATGTCAGTGTCGTAAAACAATCCAATGTACAACTGGTTCATATTTTGATCCAATCAAATGTAAATGTTTGATGAATATTAAAACACGATTTGGTAGTGGTGCAAATGTGGAAATTCCTGAAGATGATGAACCAATACCGTACGACTTTTAAAATAATAATATAATCATTGTTTTTATGTATTTATAAATTTGTTATTAAATAAATTAGCAATAAACAACAAACAAATGGAAAATATATTGTTTTGGAAAAATTCCACAACAAAACAAAATTCAAATATCAATCCATTTAAAAATTAAAAACTTACCATTTACAATTAAAAACCAATTATTACCAAATGACAGTTGTGATTTTCTATTTGTACCAGCAATACAATTAACAAACAATCCAATTTACCATTCAATAATAATTATTTCTAGTAATTTCCTAACAAAAATTTGAAAAATTCTCCACAAAAAAATAAAACAATTTAAGGTTCACTGTCATGGAAACAACACAACAACACACAAAATGGCGTTGTTTCAATCATCCTCCACCTATGCGAAGTGGGTGAAAGCGTCGCTTTGTTTACTGATTGGTCTAGTCATGTATAGATGGCGACACCAATATAAATATATTGGATAATTGAGAGATAATGGCCTCGATTTTAATCAGGGATTATTACAATTTTTACCTAAATTACGGTTAAATTAATTATCATTTTTTTTTTGTTTTTGTAGGAAATTTTATTATAAAATCCTATCTAAAAACGTAGAAAATTACTGCATTATTCGACAGCATCTTTCACGTACCATTATTATTTTTTTTTTTTGTTTTATTTCGTTTTACGACAATTTGTTTATTTTAATTGTTTATTTAACTTTTTTTTTTATTTGGTTGTTTACGGTTTCTATTGTGGCGCATTTAAGTTGCCTTCACTTTTTTCTTTTTTTTTCTTGTTTTTTTTTTTGAAAAACAACAGGAGCGCAGCAGCTTGGCTATCAAAAGAATACAGATGAAGAACATGAACACTGTGTTACGCATAAATCCAGAAGTTCCAAAACAAATTTTAATAAGCAATAAATGTAAATACATAAAACTGTGTTTAATTTTACAGTTATTTTAAATAATTACTTTAATTAACATAAATAATAAATAAACGACGAGGCTAGGACGATAAAGTAATGTTTTTTATCCAAGTTTTATGTCAGATATCGGTAGATTAAGCATAAAAGAGATCCCTTAGATGACGAAATACTTGAAATTATTAATAATACATAATTTATGTAACAATAATGGAAGTGGCAACGTTGCAAATGTCAACGTAGTGAAGCTGGCAACATCACAAATATCAACGTAAAGCGCGCGTTATTCAAAATTCAATAGTAAAGATACTCTCTAGATGGATAGAAAAGGGTTGATAGGGAAATTATGCTAATGTACTTTGTAGCGGAAAACAAAGAAAACGTTATAGAACTTACAAAATTGGGATAAACTGTTTGGAATTGATACGAACGTGTGTCACTTTTAGAAATATCAACACGTTTGGCAACAACTTATTGTAATTTTTATAGTTCATTGGAAAAATTCTAGGGTCACCTTTATCGGCCTATCTAGCACCTAAACTATAATATGTTAGTATTGGTCGATAGTTATGATAAATAAAATCCCCTACTTTGTTCTCTTATAATTAGAAAAGAATAAATTGAGAATGTTTGAGAATCGCTGGTGTGGTCGTATTCTCCTTGAACTCCTGCTTCGAGTCAGTGACTTGTGGTCATCCTAGCGGCCCCGTGTACCTTATACCCAGAGTATACCCACCATCAATATCATCATCATCATCATCATCATCATCAACAAACAAAAACAACAACAACAAAATTATCACAGAGAGCAATATTGTGATCGTTTTTAACGTGAAACATTAGGTAGTCATTTGAATAATTAAAATGTTAATTATGTCTTTTCATCATAATAAATTAATATAAATTGCATTATTTTTTATTGGATAAAACAAATAAAATTTACACAAAAAATTGTGTTAATCTATTTGATTTTGAAAATAGATAACGAATAGAGTAAGTACCTAAGTACTATTAAGACTGGCTTCACACTTCAAATGTGCCTCAATTTAATATTACCATCACCTCCTCTTTCTGCATGTTATTCACTCCCACAACTTGAATGCAACATTACTTATTATATCTTCAAGATTATATACATACGTACTATATAGTTTATCCTTGTTTTTTACCTTTTCAATCCTCATTTTCTAGTAAACAATTGTTGCTATGTTCATTATTTGTAAATCCTAGATAGATTCAAGTTCTTTTTAACCCTAAGGGCTAACTAGACTAAGCCCAACATGTTTATAGATGCTTAATTCAATGTGCGCCAATCTGTCTGTACCTTAAGGCATTCAAATTTGTTGAGACGACTCTGGATACTTGTTAACCCTTTATTTTTGCCCTGTACTATAGATAACTAGATCTTCCGTAAGGGCCTGTGCAGACGACGTCTTTTTCTAGCGTTCGTGAAACGTGCATTTGCAGTGTGTAAAAATGTCGTTATAGCAGATTGTTTGCGTTTGTATCGATAAAAACGAGTCTTTGACAAAAAAATTCGCAGTTGCAGTGTTTTTTTTTGTATCAATTTTATGCCACAACACGTCTGTATCGATGTATTGACGCGTTTGTCAATTTGTGAACGTGTGCCAAGGTGCACAGATTGCGATTGGATCACGTTTGCAGTACGCCTTGGAGATTTACTGCGCATGTGCACATCATTAGAAATTAAAAAAAATTTATCGAATTTAATGATGTGCACATGCGCATTAAGTCTCCAAGGCGCATGTGTCACTATTAAAGATGACAACGAATACGACCTTAGTTCTGGTTAGCGCGCGTGAAAAAGACACCATGTGCATAGGCCTTAAAGTCGCTCATTTACATCTTATTGTTAGATTTAGATGATGGATTTTTTTATTGTTTATTCGATCAATTTGTTTCCATTTTTTCTATTTCAAATATCTTCTTGTAAGACAAATAAATAATTATTGAAATTTATTACAATGATAGGTAATTGTATGATTATTCAATCTTATAAATATAAATTATCTTGTGGATGTATTTGTATCAGTTCTGTGTTTATATTTCTACAGCTTCCCAAAACAACAAATCTGGCCGGCTAATTGATGTTGGACCAGCTACCTGGGACTAAAAACTTTAGCTACCGCGATACACATATTATTATAACCTGTCTTATTTTATATATAGCGATATACCTTTACATATACATTTTTGTACAGGTATGTTATACAGAAGTAAAAGAGTATACCTACCTATATATGGATATACATATTTATGTGTAATCTACCTGTATGAGTAATTAAATATGTATATGTTGATAGAAGTGGTAATTTATTTAGATTTTGATTGTTATAGATTTGATGTTTTTTCATTGTTTTCTAAATCAGAAAAAGATCAACCCTTATATATTTTGAATCGATTGTTTCGTATTGATAACGAAAATTCGTTATTAACGGACAATGAACAAATTAAAATTTTTTTAGTTCTGGTAGGTTAATTTTTAGGTGTTTTTTTTTTTATAAATACAACAACACAAACATGTAGATTGTATTGTGGTGATATGCCCTCTTTTTTCTCACACAAACACATAGTTATTGTATGCACAAACAAAATTTTCAAACAGGTGTTGTTACATACCGGAAGGACATTTAATTTGTTATGAGAATATAAACGATCGTTAACATTTTTAGAGAAAGGGGGTGAAATGTATCAAAATTTTGCGAAAAGTTCAAATTTGACCACTTAGGCCTGATTCACACTATTAAGGCGGTCTCAGTCCGCTGCCGCTCCAGTAAAATCTACGTTGATGGGCAGCTTCAAGAACTGTCAGCCCGCTTTGCTCTCTATAAGGGCTGATTGGTCTTATGGGAATCCATTATGTAGTGGATGACGTCACTGGTGACTGCATTATCAACGCGCTCTATACGGCAATCTATTTCAACACGCTAGATTTAAAATCAAGATACACGTGGACCAACTGCAATTTGACGGCCTGGTCGCCTGTATGAGTAGCCGCTGACGTCACAAACTTAAAGCATTTGTCAATCAGTCCTATAGAAAGAAAGCGGCTTGACAGTCCTTGCTGTCAACCCGCTTCGCTTTATAAAGCCCTATCCACACTATCGTGCCAGTCTCGGTTCGATCTCGAGCCGTTCTCGTGCCAGTAAAATATTCTTATATGGGAAATGCATAAGCCTATTCACACTGTTGGTACCACTCTAGCACCGGTCCAGTCTCGCTCTAATACCGATCCATCAGAAACTATATTTGACCGGCACGAGACTAGCACTGGGCACTGGCTCGAGAGCGGCATGATAGTATGAATAGGCTTATGCATTTGCTATATAAGAATATTTTACTGAGACGAGAACGGCTCGAGATCGAACCGAGACCGGCTCGATAGTGTGGATAGGGTTTAAGACTGCTAGATCTTATGCATGCTACACACTAACAAAATTTTTACTCCACGTCCGTCAAACAGCGCTGTACGAACTGGTCCCTACAAAGAACCATTGCGTGTGTTTCTTTATATCTCAAATCACCAAATCATTTCCACCGAGTGTCAAATATTTGAGTATCTTTTCAATCATTTTCACACTCCTAATCTATTCTGAGAGTCTTCTGACGTACTCCGATAGTATAGTTCGTTGGAGCGCCCAGAGCAATAAAGAAACATTCGTATTATACAAGCGATGGCATCACTTGGATTCCGCGCTATCTCATTTTCAAGGTGCTAAATTAAAAATCACTCGCTATTCTACATGACGTCATAAACTAAATTATTGGTCGAGCGAGGCGAATTGGCAGTCTTCCGTGCATATTTCGATGACGCTTTAGACTGCTGGTGCTCCAAGTCGAGCGTAATTTGCTTTGAAATGTCATTTGAAGTTACATTTGCATAATTACCTGTTGCTGTTTTAGATAAAGATCAAAAAAGCACAAAACGTTAGGTAGGTCGAGAGACTGGACCGATAGTGGCTCATTAGTGTGGGTCGGGCCTAACAATTCACAATATTTCTGGCGTGTGTTTTTTTTCCACTTTCAAAGTTAAAATAGCATCATTAGCAAGGTCAACAAGTCCGAAATATTGTATATGTGTGTATTTGTGTGAATTTTAGCTGCTGTACTGTTTTTTATTTTCTGTTGCAATTCTTTACGGACCTTGAACGTGTATATGGATGGATACATAGCAACTGCAGAACTAATCTTTATACACATGGACGGTTAAACTAGATGTGTATGTACTGTGTATATACATATAGGAGGTGTGTTCAATTTTATTGTTGTTATATAAATTTAATTCTCTTCTAAATTCACCTATTGACATACACACAATAAATATTGAAAGTGGAAGTGAATTTGAAACAAGCATAATAGGGAGAGACCACTGTTTTTCGATTAATATGCATGAAGTAGGCGGGTTTCGGGCGGAAAAAAAAAATGAAAATGGATTCGTTAGAAGTTGTTGTTATTTAAAGTGGTCAGGTTTTCAAAATAGACCATCAAATCTCACCCTCTCCAAATGCGATAGAGCGAGCTTAGAACTTCCGTTGGGAATTTTTCGATTCTTCTTTCTTTATACTATGCTAAAAAGTTGAATTTATCACTAAACGGTTACAATTATGATTTTAGTTAGAATCATTGACAATGACAATTAGTTCAGGATTATAAGAATAACATGTTATCATCAAAACTACCCTATAATCCTAGTCTACAGGATATCACTGTTTTGTACAACATATAGAATGACCGCTTATCGTTTAACAAAGAATTCGTTTACTCGTAAATAACTTGTGAATACATAACACATAGCAACTATTCTTCGTGTACTACATGTACCGTAATGCAAATTTGGTTAGAATGAATAGTGTGAGGAGTAGTAATAGTAATAGTAGTAGTAGTAGTAGTGGTAGTTGTGAAAAGAGTAGAATAGTATAAGTAATATTGCAGTATTATGTTGATTCCCATCCTGTCGATCTTGCTTCTTGTTCAGGTGTGTTTGTATTATCATACCTGTTTTAGCATTGACGGTTGAATTTTGACAACTACCTATCTGTCTAATTCTATCGTTATTGTGAATTCACGTTAATCTATTAAACAAAAAAAAATTGAGCAAAATTTGCTCACACACACAACTATCTAGTTGGTTTTGCAAAACCTGTTCCTTCCCTATTTTTACATATTCGCAAATCAAAAGATACTCTCTCTCTCTCATATTGGGATCTTGAATATAAATGTAGGGGATTTTTTTTACTTCATATTTCCATCTCATTCTTTCACATCGTTTTCAAATCATAAATTTGTGTATATGCAAGTAGAAATTGTATGTGTTGCGAAACGTTTCCCATCAGCAACAACAACAACAACAACCTTGGATTCCACTTTGATCTTGCAAAATTTGCATTTACTTTTGTGTTAAGATTTTTCGGCTATTCAATAGGAGTGGATGGATGATGATAAAATGTGACCAGGCATGAATTGAGAAGTTACGGAATAAAACGAACGAATGAATGAGATGAATGAATGAATGGATGGATGAATTATTGTCTGTCTTGTCTGTTGGAATGCATTGAGGTTAGTGGGATGAGGTAGCTTAACAGTTTTTTTTAGGATATTGTAACGTCTTTATAGCAAAAGATGAGATTAAAATTGATCGCAACAGATCAACGACATGCACATAGGTAAGTACGTACCTATATACATAAGCGTAATAGGTACTTATAGTCGCATCGGTGACTTAAGAGACTGACTTTAGCAATAAAATTAGGACACAATTAATACGGGATGAAAGAACTTGATATATTACTGAAATATTGCCAGTAGTAAATTTCAAAAATTTGTCTTGGGCAAACATAAACAGATGTTTTTGTAAAAATATGCAAACGGATCGAACTCTCACAAAGCAGGTAGTTTTCCCACAAAAATCGTTACAAATTTTTGAAATTTATAACTGGCAATATTTCAGCACCCCTATAAAATTCTTTCATACCGATCTATTGTGTCCTAATCTTATTGCTAAAGTCAGTCTCTTAAGTCACCGATGCGACTATACTAACATTTATGCAGTGACCACAGCCATAAACTTTATTTGCTATTCTATTTACAAGATAATTTATGCAATACCTATACATATACAGTGTAGTCCAGTGTCGGACTGGGCCTAAAAATATTCGTTGCTAGGGGACAAAGTGATCATTTGATTTTAAGGCCGGGTTTCCATTAGGCTAGAAAATTTGTGCGAGTTTCTATCAGGTCGAAAATTGCTCGCTTAGTGCAAATACAAGCAGTGGAGACGCTCCTAGATATTTCGCCGATCATGTGCCACAATAAATATGACTATCATTTTTAATCAAAGAAGAATTTCTTCTAAGCCCGCGTTTCTCCTTGCAAGAGATTCTTTTCAGCGTGTTTATGCTTGATACATAAACTTTTGGCGGGTTTTTTCGATTACATATACAACTCACATTAAGCCGGAATCCCACGGCACATGATTTGGCGGAACTTGGCTTGTGGAGATTCGCCAAAACTTGGCTCGTGGATGATACTCCTACGACACGTGTGAGTTTGTGGTGTGTAATCGGTGTAGGCTTGGCAAGTCTTGCTCGAGTCTTGTCAGTGCCGTAGTCTAGTTTAGTTCCGTTGAAAAAACATAATGAATTAATTATTTATGAAAACAATAACCAGATTTATTAACGACAACCTGGACTCTACTGAACTGTGGTGAACCCACGTTTTCTGATGGATCCTTTGACTCATGTCAAATTTACCGACAACTGATGAGAAAGCACAAGCCATCATGAGCCGAGCCTGTGGTTTGCCAAATCACGCTCCATGGGTCCCGGCTTTAGAACTCGAAGGGAAAATGTTGCCGTGCCCCAAAATTCTCCACATCCCCAACGGAGGGATATATTCCATTCCAAAATGTTAGCGGCAAGTGCAGCTCTCTTTTAGTGTAAAGATCTTGGGTCTTTTTATAAAAACTAACCCGTTGACCACGTCCACCTAAGTGGGGTCCATAGGTCGGTTGTTTCCTATATTTTTCGCATGCCGCGCCACGCATATATCTTTGTGTTTTGCTATCTATCTAATCTGCTATGCAGCCCGCTCTGCAATTTTGGACTTAATTCAGCTGTTGTCAGGTCGGTCATTATTTCTCCTAAGGTTTTATCGTCTTTTCTTTTACATTTCATCAGATGTTCAATAAAAAGGACAGTCTCCTCGCCCAACGATGATTCGTTAAGGTTTTGGAGGTAGACACTCCTGCGTGCTTGTGTTTTCATAACTGCTAGGTGGACTGTGATTTGGGGACTACTGGCGTCTAGAACTTATGGGAAAAAGAATTACAAAGAACTTTCTGTACCACGACCACTTTTAAGGTCTTTTTTAAATATATCGACGACTGGTCATATCAAAATTTGGTTATTTTTGTGATGCGTGACCCTACCAACAGGTAGGATCGCCCCATTGAACACGTGCTTACAATAAATAGTTTCCAAAAAATTCATGTAAATTTTTAATTGACATATTGTGTTCAAAAAGGTCCACTTGCTATTGGGCCAACCTGACATTCTGGCCAGTCCGCCACTGATGTTGTGATAAAGTTCCGCACCAAGCTTGCATTTTTTTTCTATTGAATGATTTTCCCCACAAAAATATACTCAAACAGGTCGGTGTTGTTTAAAAGAAAGACATTTGATGGCATCAAGATTTGTCTTTTACGCACTAGTGTTTATGACCCCTCCTCCCATCAGGAATAGAATCCCCACTATGAGAATGTTTTAAAACGAAATAATGATGATGATATCTTTTTGTCTGTTATAACGATTTTGTAGAGTAATCTGTTATAACAAGCAAAGAGACTTTTCCTATCATTATGTCAATTATTGTCAATTATTTTTATTAGGATTTATCAGTGAAGTCACGAAATAGTCATTATCAACGTGACAACAATATAGTGAAGAAATGTTTGTTATTTTATTGTAAAAGATTTTATATTTTAACATAATTTTGATTTTCTGATAATAAGGGAACCTAAAAAAATATTGATTTTATGTTATTGTTGTTCTCACTATTGTTCCCCAATTGTTGTTTTGTTTATTTGTCTGACTAGACTTGTGACCTTGTTAATATTAACAACAAATACCATTATTATTACTACTATTGGTATTTACAGGTAACCCTCTTACAACACGGTCTCGTTCTAACACGATTTAAAAATTGCGGAAACACTCTTGTAATACGGCAAACTACAACACACAATCAGCTTCGCTTTAGAAGTTTTAAATTACAAAGTGGCTGACATCTACATCGATTAAAAAATTTTGGTATCGACACTGATTGTGAGTCTCATATAACGCGCTCCACACAACACGATATTTCCTAGGAACCTATCTATCGAGTTATAGTAAGCGTTAGCTGTAGTAATTTTGTAATTAATTACTTTGCAGTCTTTACTTTCGGTATTAAGTTTATGCCATATGTTGTATTCTGACTGCCTAGAGGGGTTGATGTTTGACATTCTGGCTTAAATAGATGTCAACCCCAATTATACAACAAGCGAACAAAAGAAAAAAAAACAGAAAACAAAACAAAACAATGTAAGAAGAAAAATATGTAGACAAAGACTTCAATATCCTCTGTTGTTGTTGTTGTCTATGATGATTTAAACATCAAAGCACCCTAAAGTTGCACGTTTTCTTGACGACACTAGACAATAATAGCGAATAATAGAATGTCAAAAAATAGTGCATACGTCCTCCTGGCTGTATTCTATTCTTTGTTACCCTATTTTCCAGGACTATTAGAGAGGTAATAAGTTTGTCTATTTTATAGGCGACTAGTTTTTCCTAAATATTATAAATGAAAAAAAAAAATAATAATAAAAGGGGTTGAATACTAGTTGTACTCTCTACGATAAACTTTGTGAACAACAAACACGATTTAATAAAAACACCTTAATCTATTTCGAGTGCTTTCAGGTGTATTTTTAACACCTTTTTGGTAGTATAATAGTGCGGTATAAACGACATCTTTACCAGTTTTCAAAACACCTAACACTTGTATATTTATGTTAATATTTTTCAACCCTGCAAATGCAACTCGTATAACCGTATAAACTGTTATATTTGGAAAGGGGTGTGTGTTCATTTGTATTTAACCCTTTAAATGTTTCGCACATATATTTCTGTGATAATAGTTGAACTATATAGATACGTGTGAAATTGTCCTTGTGGTTAATTTAATAGAGCCAGTTTTCTATGAATATATGTGACTGTAGGAGCCCAAAAATTGGTAGCATAGTAAACTCAGTGGCGTATTAAGCATAAACGGGGCAGTAAGCGCTGAAGATTGTGGAAATCCCAAATCTAACAGTTGTTTAATTATTAGAGCTGATAATTTAGATTAACGCGGGGGCGCTAGGCGTGCGCTTTACCGATTAATACGCCACTGAGTGAAGTGGTAAAAGTCTGGACAATGCTTGGAAACGCCCCAATTTCGTGATTGTACCAAACCATTTCGATCAGTGCCAATATAAGCAATCAGTCGGATAAATGAAAGATGCGCAGGTTAAGCGGTTACAAGCATTTTTCCAGCTTTTACCACCTCCCTATGTAAAACATTAGGATCTACCAGTAAGACCGGGGACTTCTACAGTAACATGCGGTAGTTTTCTTGGAAATAAAAGACATTTGTACACTAACAAGAGAAGCTTTATTTATTTGAAGCTTCTGACATATATATTTAAAAGTGGTTTTAGCAACAAGTTTACATACTTTTCTTAGCCTAGATAATATAATAATAATAATAATAGTGATAATAATAATAGCAATAATAATAAAATTATAGGTATTGTTTGGTTCAAGTTACAATTATTATTATTAAGATAAAAATTATATTCAAACCACTATATTATTTTATTTAATTTTTTTTTTAAGAACTCGTCTAAACCTGAACAATACCTTATAATAATATACAATCTAAATTTAATACAGAGATCACACATCACAGGTTTGAATTATAAAATTATATATAATATATATATATATATAGTTTGTTTATAATATTTTATGACAAAACAGAAATGAGATCTTGCAAGTTTGTCTCAAGAAAAAAAAACCCTGCAATGAATGTAGTAAAGCAACATTATCATTTATAATCAAATTCATCGACATAATTATTATCGATTAATTAAAAAGAAAAACAAAAACAAATGTAAAACTTGTTTATCATCTGCTTCTTTGTTTGAAATTAAAACAATGTACCATAGAGAAGTATCAAAAAAACAGAAAAAAAAACAGAAAAAAAGAAAAAAACTGACAAACCGGCAAACCATTTATTTTTCCATCATTTAATTATTATTTCCGAAAGAAGCATATATTATTTTGTACTAAATTTTTTCTTTGGATTCTTAATGAAAATTTTGTTATAATTAACGTTTTGTAAACGTATTCAAACTGGATTTTAAACCAGCAACAAACTATGCCCAGAGATCAATCAATTATATGTTATATACGTAATATTAATAATTATGAAATATATCAGCAAAAA